>UCOH01006327.1:0-38944 GCA_900474275.1 Synergus japonicus
ATATATATATATATATATAATATAAATATAAAAATTTATATTATATAAATTTAAAAAATCGACAAACTTTACTGTTGTCTTTCTACTGTTAGACTGAATTCTCTAAACTATTTTTTAAAATACTCTGATTTCTGGTCCAGACTCATTTGACGAATGATTATGTAAAGACTTCAATTTTTTTTCCTTTTGTTCTTTTTATACTGAGAAACTTAAGAAAGAGTGGATTATTTTTACCCATATAGAAATATTAAATAATAGTTATTTGAGTAATAAAATAATAAAGTTTATTTATTATAAACCTCTGGTATTTTTTTCAAAAATTATTTGAGTTTGTTCAAGATATAAAATTATTATTAGCATTAAATATCTTTTCGTTCTGCAGTCTGTTTTCAAATATAAATGATTATAGCGAAAAAATATTCAATTTTAATACTCTTTCCGCATTTAAAATTTTAAAATTGATAAACTACTCAGATCCTCACGGTTATAAAATCCAAAATACATAATAATTCTAATAAGAGTTGTCCTTTAATCCATATTTAGTTATTAATTAAACTAATGTCCTATCTAGAAACGACTAAATATATCTTTTTAAACATCCTCACATTTTAATTAAGGAATTATTGAAAAACATTTTAAAGAATTTAAAAAAATGTATTTTTTTCAAAAAAACTACGCGCCGCCTTGCGCATGCGTAGTTTCTTGTCACGCACACACTTACACAATTCTCACCTATTCTCAAAGGCTATTTAAAAATGGCGGACGCATGGTCTTCCGATACTACCTCAGATTATTGCAATGAATGTTTTTCTGATATTTCATCGGAAAAATCGCTGGAATACGTTATAGTAGGCCAAAAACCGAGTGCAACACATCGTAAGAGTAGAAGGAATTTCCTGCAAAAGTTATTTACGAGAGAGGTAAGAAAGGTTAGCTTGCACTCAACAAAGACGTCGATATCAATACAACACAATATACATATGTACCACGCTACATGGCCCTATATATGTCAGTTCCAAAATTATCATAAACTATAATCACTCAATATATTCTCTATTTTAATCCTTTAAATTTGACTTTTAAATTAGATACGTAAAATGCTTAAAAACACTTTACATTTTAACTCCAGTGTTTCATTCTTTAGATAAACAAAACTATCTCCAATATTTGTGCCCAAACACATGTTTTTATTAGGAGTTTGTTTAAAAATCGTACATAATACTATTTTGAAGTTAATAACTTTGAATTAATCTCCTGAATATTTCAACTAAATCATATCAATTTAATACTGCTCATTATATCAGCAGTGAATTTTACTTCTAAAGAATGAACTCTTTTTGTTTGAAAGGCGCGCATTGTTTTGAAATATTAGAATTTATGAAAAATGACAGATTTACTAAATCTTTATAAATTTAGTATACTTAGTATATTTAGTATACTCGCGTTACTTAAAGAAATAAGTCTCAAGGTCATATAACATTCTTAAAAAATTTCTTTAGCTTTGAAGAATCAATAGATGCAATATGTATTTTAAGAAGCCTTTGCCACTGATATCCCATTTTTAAATGTACAAGTAAATAAAATTTCCCGTTAAAACATGTTTGTATGATGTCGATAATAATTTTATTACAGATCAGAGGATCTTTGTCGATTCACAATAATGCTCCAGAGGAAAGACTGTTTTCGACGATACCTTCATGGCGACACTTGTCTCTTGCTTATGTACTTCCTAAATCCGCTCTGGAAGCAGGGTAAGATTGAATTTTGTACTAATAAATGTTTAATACATTTAAAAAAATGAAATTGTAATGAACATATTCGCAAAAGTTTTTGACCAATTCTATTTTATTTAAAGGCACGTTATTATGGGCTTGACGCAATGTGGACAATTTTTATTAACTTACACATATAATGTAGAACTAAGTGGTACCAATACAATTTATAAATATTTGCTACACTGGTGGGCATTTACGCCGAACCGGGTGGCTCGTAAAGTTGCTGAAGTTACTCTCTTCGGCAACTTTACAATCTCCAGAGAACTTAGTATAATTATAGCTCAATGGCCTATGGAACGGAACAAGCTTGTCATACACGGTCTTTGGTAAGAATAATTAATTGTTAAACATTGAAATCAACATATAATTTTTATAAAAGAATTTCCATGTTCATTGAGATAAAAATAATAATTTTCGTTTTAGTTCCCACTGGCTTAATGTTCAAAGATTAGACAGAGCGTATTTAACGATAACCACAGTTCCATCCTTAGATAACTGTAGAGATTGCTTAAAAGTAGCGGCGTCTTACGAGGAAGAAGGCGAAGGTATGTGTTTGAAGTAATTCATGTAATTGAAGTAGATAAAGTTTCATTGAATGGAATTTAAGCATTTTACAGAATGGAAATAAAACCTATGAGGTCATAAAAATGTTTTTAATTTGATTTTTCTGTTTATAATTAAATTCTGATTTTTAAAAAGCCTAGCGGTAATTTACATGATTTTGGTAAAATTGCCAAAAGAAAATTTAAGAATAAAACATCTTATCTTAAAACACTTTTTGTTTCCAGATTTGGCGGCAAATTGGGACAGTTGTGTCCGATGCAACTGTCTCCAACACGGATTAACAGTGCACACCACCTACGAGATTCTCTCTCCCTACCCTAGGTTTCGAGCCGATGTATGTTTAAACTATTCCAACCATGTTGTCGTTAACACTGGAAATTTTCTACACGTCCTCAGGGTGGATTTGAACAAAAGCAAAAACCTAAAAAACAACGACAAACAAGAACCAGGTATCTCGGACATAATGCGCCTGGACGTGAGTGATGTCGAAGAATCTGATGACCTTCGACCCGAACGTTACGAAAGTTCTTACGAAAAAGGAGGCACTCCAGAAAGTATAGTGGACCAATCTCCTAAGTGTGAATCAGTCGTTGATTATGACTTCTGCGACGAGCTAAATAAGTCCGAAGATTCCGTTGGGCGCGAATTACCGATGAATACCTCAAGCACTAATCAAAGCGATTACGTCTGTGATATTAATAAGTCTAGTAATAGTATAAATCTTAGGGTATGCGAATGTTTGGAGAGTGTTGAAAATGAGTGCGAATGTGAAAATTCAAATTCCGCACCCAAAGTCGAGCAAGCGTCATCTGTCAGGGACAAAATCCTGCAGGACTTTTGCGAAGACATGTCCCAAGAGTTGAACATTGGAAGTGACTTGATAACTCTTGTGAAACATCCCTCATGTTCGCCTCGATCGACACCTCAGAGACTTCCAGCGGATTTCAAACATATGTGGAGCTCTCCAATTCCCAACCCACCTTCGGATATTTTGCGAACGCGAAATTCGGAGTCTAGTCATAAGAGTTTGCGACGCCAGGAAGTAAAGTCCCCACAACCTGGAGCCTCCAAGGATGTTTCGAGTATTTGCATTACTTCTATAAACTCTCCACTTCACACTTTGTCGATAAGTCCCTCGCCTTCATGTTCGCCAAGATTGATGTCGCCACCAGTTACTAGGTCTTTTCGACATTTGAGTCCAAGGAAAAGGTCGAGTTTGCAGTCTCCACCACCTCCGACTCAACCGAGAACTAGAGCTTCGCACAAGTTAATTTTGGAAGCTGAAAAAGCTTACGAGTTTACAGATGAGGCTCAGGAGACTTGCGAAAAATTGAGTTCGTTTAGAAAACGGAGATTGGCGGATAAAAAGTACGAGTTTTGCGACGAAGCTGAAGATGCAGAAAATATAGTTCCTTTTAAACATATTAGGGATCAAACGAAACATCCAGCCTGTTCTGTATATCAACTGACTTCACCGGCTGGATCTCCTGTAGTGCCGATTGGGAGGCACAACAGGGTGGATTCTGATCATAGTGAGACTGATGAAATGACCACTGCTCAAGATATCACGATGTTTAATGATCTGCAGACTTTTGATTCTGGTATGTTCGAAATTTTTTTAAGAATTTGAGGTAAAAATGTTGGACTATAAATCAGTATCTTTAAAATTATAAATTATTTTTTACAGTTGAGAAAAATGTTCTTCGACCTCTCAATCAAAACCAATTGTCTAATGGAAGTTTAACCCGTGATAGATCAAATAAAAATTGTTTGATTTCCTCGTCATTTGTTCCTAAAGGTATTGTGCAGAATCCTATTATAAAGTGCACTGCCCGTTTTAAGCGAAACTACATAGAGTTGGACGATGAAATGATATCTGTTATTACAGATGTTGAAGGTTTGTCCCCAATTTTTATGTATAATAATTTTATTTGGTTAAAAAGTTGGATACTTTGATTAATTGATTAATTTTTCTTTACTTTAAATTGATTAATTTTTGCTTTATTTTAAAGACGAGGAAACTGGAGGGTACGTTAGTTATCAGTGTGTTTTGCCCATGAACGTTCATGGGTCTGGCTATGCTCAGATGAATATGATAAGCAACAGTAAAGCGGAAAAGATGGTAATTAATGTACTTATAAAAGAAAAATCATAATCCTATTTATTTCTTTTAACTAATCTCGCTTTTAAAACGTATTCTGAAGTAATATTTGTTTTCATTTTTATCTTTTAGATGATACCTTGTGTCTCAGTAAATCAATTAAGTTTTGATATCGAAACTTTCTCACACCACGTCGCAGACTGGATTTGTAAAATATTCAAAAAGAAGTATTGGTATTGTAGCGATTATGATATAGAAATAATCAATATATGTGCTCTTACGGGAGATATTATCTGTTTGCTCATAATGAAGATTCAAGCCAGTGAAAATTGTAGCCAAGCGCAAAGGTAAAAATTCAATTGAATGTTATTAAACGTTACTAAATGTAACTTAATTTAACTTAATTATCAGTCTTAGAAATAAAACATCTCTTTCGTTTTCAGTTCACAGGAAAGAAAGCAGTACGAAGCCTGTTGCAAATTCACGTGGAATATAGACACAAGTTTGTACCGAGTAACCCACGTTTTACCAATGATAGAAGTGATTCCAGATTGGATTAAACCAAATTCTGTGAAATCTCAAAATGGTCGAAATCCTATTTGGAATCCCACTAGGCGATTTGCTCCTAAATTGCGGGAGAGCAATCAACAGCCTTATGCTCGAACTGTGCGCTTCCTTCACAACGAAATGACCTTGGCAGGCAAGTATTTAAAAAATATTATGCATATAAAAAGTTTTTGAATTAAAATCAATATTGTTTATTATAAGCAACTAAATAAACTCACCGTTTTGTGTGAAAAATCGAATAAAAATTTTAAACAATTTAATTATAAAATAAAATATTTTGTTTTAGGTGAATCAATCAGTAGATTACAAGATCTGGACAATCTTGTTGAATTTTACATGAGTCCAGCGTTCTCCAGTGGTATTCTATAGACAATACCATATTGTGTCAAAGCCTAATTATTTATTCTATCAGAATTCCTCCTTGCGCCGAAATCTAAGTAGGATTAAATAAACATCAATGTAAATTTTTAAAGAAACAATAAGGTTATTAGCTAAGGAGTGGAAATTACGTTTATTGTTAGGTACAAAGAACATATTCATCGAATAAGAGCGAAGAAAGTGCGTAATGTGTTTAATTGAACGTATATTTTAAAGTATTAATTATTGAAATTGTAAATAACAATGATAGTAGTCGTTTTGCATTAGTTAAAATTTTTCTTTGTAGCGAGGATGCGCCAAGTTTAATGCGACTCCCAAAGAAAGCAATTTTAGATTTTATTGAAAACTTTTTTATGCAGACTGACCTTGTATCTCTTTTGTGCAGTGCAAATTAATTTATATCTACAAGTAGATACACTTTATTGTAGATTAATTACACGAGAAGTGTAAAGTTAGATTTATTCTTTAGATAAATTCATAAATTGATTGTCGATTATTTCCTTCTGAAATATTATTGATAAATTATAAGAAAAAATCGTCAACTGATCATTATTTTGGTCCCGAAAAGAAACATAGTTATATATGTGAAACGACTTTTACTTTTGACTGATTTAGTACTCATAATAAGAGTTTAGTTTAATTTTTGTAAATCGCTTTTCAAGATTACTTCACTAGGTCCATTAGGTCTTTTTTATTTTTTTTACTAATCGAATTATCACAGAAAGGCATACTAATTTGTAATTAATGTATGCGACTGTTGTGTATCTATGAATAAAATTTGCAATTGTAAACTACTCGAATATCAGCAGACTCCTGTCACTTTACGATACTAGTAAATTCGACAGATTATTGTTTATCATTTTCTCTTTCTTAATACAGTCAACGATTTGTGTTTAGGACTCGTGTTTAGTACATTTACTTTGATTCTGTAAACGCAACATCAGTGTGCGAAAAATGTACAATATCTGAAAACATCGATTCTTCCATTAGTTATTCTTTCAACGCATTAAATATAAATAACTTTCACATTCATTTATGAGGTGGTTTTCTTAATAGTAGAATAGATAATGTATTCCTTTTTCTAAATTTATGTTCAAATAGAATTCAAGTAATTTCTTTTTTTTATGAAGGTGTTTCTGATCCCACGCCGTCGAGTTTAAATCCGGCGAGAATATCTTCCCAGGCATTCATACATTGTTGGTAATGTGAAATTTGTTGATCAGCCATTGTGATGAGCATATTTTTGAGATCGGTTTGTTTTTCTACGTTCCATCTGTCCAAGTCACTGTGCAAATCCTCATTCGCACATTCAAGTCTATCCTGTAATACTTCAACACCCTTTACTAGACGTGGAATTAATTGATCCAATTTTTCCATTTTCTCGTCACGAGTTTCACTCTTCCAGATTGATCCTCCCCAACCTTGACTGGGTTGACTTGTCGCCGTTGTGTTTGTTAACTGTAAATAATCGGTTTGATTTGTAATTGAAATTATTTTCTAAATTAGGAAAATAATGAAAAATTTTAAATTGGACCTACTTGATCTTTTTCAAATCGTCTTTTTGCTAATTCATCGACAGTCATTTCATATTCGACCTGCATCGTATCCCGACGATTTAGAGCGTCTTTTACAGCCTCGATGTAAGCAACGTACTCCTTTTCTTCGAAGGGAACTGAGTCGAGTAGTTTATGCTGAGCATCAGCATTTGTTTCGATTGCTTTGGCCATTGCTAGTAAAATAGGAGCGAGTTCTGGTTCTGTTGTAGCCCAGAGAGTAAATATCGGATGCAATTGATGCAACTCTATTAAGTAGTCTAAGAAAATAAAAGAAAACCAATTTTTAAAACACAACTAAACTTTAAATTAAAGTCTAAATTTTATACATGTTACAATTTCTAGATGTATACCTTGCCTCTCCTTATAAATACGGTGACTGATTTTATCCATTGTCGCTAGTTTCTCGCTCAACGAAAAACAATATTCCCGAATTTGTTCAAATTCTAAATTGCGTAATTTCATTGAGTAAACACTTGTAATGTTTGGCAGTGAATCTGCTACTTTTACAAGAACATTGCTTCGGTTTTTTCGAAGGACTGAAAATTCCTACCAAACAATGAATTTTTAGAATCAATTTTAAGAAATCTTTAGTTTTAAATTAATAACGAATCTTTGTGAACTAAATTTGTTTACTTACAGCAGGTTTACAGGTGAGGAAAATGTGAAGGCTTTTATCAGAACTGAGAATCGGATGGTTAACAATTCGATTAAGAAAAACATGTAAGAGTTTCATGCGAGCGATGATGAATTCTTTCGAGTAACGGTCCAACTGAGCCAAGAGTGAATGTTTTCCTGGCATTGGCTGGATTTAAATTTAATATAAAAGGTGAGTAGAACATTTACACATATTTTAAATGGTAGATTAAAAATATTACCGGAATAATGTGAGCTGGATATGCGTCCACCAATTTTTGCCTCAACCATATAAAATCATTGTAACGTCTTCGTACAACGTACTCCCCTTCACTGTATTCGGGCCGAGTTGACTAAAAACAACAGTTTTAGTTTAGACTTAAATAATCATCAATAGTGAATTAAAATAATTAAGATATAAGATAAAAGTAAGCGTAAAAATCTTACTTTAGTTGTTATGCGAAAAGTGATGTAAGTTTCGAGTGTTTCCACATGTTTTTGTGGATTATCAACCTTCACTTGTAAATCACGGGAGTCTAATTGAAAGTCAGGCATTTCTTGCTCTGGGAGTGTGGAAAAACTGTCCACTGATGGCGAGGCAATCTGGAAAACATTAATATTATTTGTGTATAATTATATCTGATTTATTCCTCAAAACTATTCGAATAAAATGTGAAATAAATATTATAAATATTTTATAAATCTATATTTACATATTTGCCATTTTTTTTAAAGAAAAACGTTTGTTTGTTTGTTTGATTAACTAGACTTTTTAAATCTTTACAATGTCTTCTGTATGTTTTCCACAATCTAGTGTTGTTTACTTAAAAAACTGATTAGACAATAATATAATGTTAATTGAGAATATTGATAGATTTTCAATTTTTCTATTTGTCACACTTGTTGAGGATGGCAGTTGTCAAACTATCATAGGTTATGTTCTTACCACAGAACCTTCCGCAGACGTGCTGTAATTTGAAAGATAATCCACATCTTGATTTTCTTGTTTTACATTTCCTCCTGTTGCTGTAGAACTTATTTCAAGAACAGCAGATTCGCTCGTTCTTTTATCATTCAATACTTCAATACCAGCTTCCGAAGATGTCATCATATTAACAACTTTGACAGATGCACTGACAGCCACTGACAGCTGACGGTATTACTTCGGCCAATTCCGTAATTCTGACAGTTATCTTTTAATCTATTCGACACACGTCACAATTAGAATTTAATTTTTGATTTAATAATAAACATTATAATTTAACATTTATTTAACACTGTTGGCTGTTAACTTTCTGGCCTTGCTGATAACTGCACATAAAATAATTTTGTGTTATATTAACATGACATAAACAACAACAATGATCAAAAGTAAATTTATATAAATATATATATATATATCTTAGCAACTTCCTTTAAACAGGAATATTTTTTTATAATAGATAATTTTTCTTTTGATAAGTTTATTTTAAAAAATGAATAATTATTGCACTTTTTTCACTTTGAATATGTTCGCATGCATCTGTGTCATGTATATATGTATGTGTAGAAAAGACTAATTAAAAATAACAATACATATGTAGTATAATTACGCGTAGTAATACTTGAATACACGCAAAGAAATAGACCCACAAATATTCGATTTTTTCCACTTTCTATATTGAATCTTTAGTCCACAGCGTGTATTATTTCCAATACAGAGTTTTTTCTATTAACATATCAATTATATATACATTTTTTATCAGAAGATAAACTAACAATTCCAGAAACCAAAAAAAAAAATCGGGACAGATCATGTTGTTCTGCGATCCGGAGTGACTAGATACCCTTAATTTTAGAGACTCGACTGACTCGCCGTCATTTATTGCCCTTATTTAAAAATCTTTCTACAATACTCAAAATAAACTTAAAGTTTAGAAAAAAATAAATCAACCCCTTTATCTAAACTAATTAAATACACAAAAACATGCAATTTTTAAACTAAAGTCTAGTTGAGAAAGTTCCAAATTGTATTCTGTCGTCTTATTTAAACCAGAAACTAGAATACAAATTACCACCGATTTAAATTTCGCGCGAAAAAATTGCTCAGTCGAATCTTGGATTAGAATTTTTATTTTCCAATTATAAGCACTTTACGGGTTAATTATATGTTAAAAATTTAATATTCATAATAAATTACGATTATGTGACACATGATGAAAGCTAAAAGTAGTTTTTAGCGTATAAATAATGAAATTTTTGGAAGAAGTGTCAGCACCATCGCCGGAAGTGGGTGTCAAAGATGGCGTCTGCGCAATTACGTAGAATATGTCCCTAAATGCAGGGGGTATATTGATGCCGTAGCCAAGGAGACGACGGTAGCAGACAACCGACACTTCAACCGGCCGTCATCAACAACAAAATACATCCTTACTGCGATTTTCCACTCTCTGCATTTTCCGCTGAGCGTTTCCCCGGTTACAAAGTCAGGGACGGCACTCGGAAAAACCGTTGACAGGTGGGTCGACATCAACAGGGCCGCGCAAGTGCGTCCGCACCATTGAGTACGAAAGTACTCGCCATTCATGAAGACAGGTGAGTAAAATTAACAAATGCCAATTTTCCATCGCGATTGATTAATTCCTCTCTGAATTTCAAGGAATCATTAATTGCTAATTCCACTTTCATTTTTCTTTTGAAGGGTTACTTTTCAACTCGTGTCTCGCTTCCTACAGATTCTTAAGGTTCGTTTAACTTCGGGTTTCCACGCGAATCATGTAGCTTTTCCACACTTGATTTCTGTGGTAATTACTCGAAATTCGAGTCTGACATAATTTTTTATACTTCTTACAATGGGGATTTTTAATTGTACAAAAAATTTCAAATGTGCAGTACACAATAGAAGTATCCTTGAAATTAAAAAAAAGGTTCACTTTTGGGGAGTTAATTAGTTGTCAAAAACATTTCATAATTAAAAAATCAATAATTTGAAATTTACATGTACTGTCTTTGATTGTATCTTCATGCGGGTGATTTAAAACCCCGATCGTATTTCATGTTATTTTTATAAAGAATACTAATACTTACTCAAAATGTATTTATCTGTAAACATAATAACAATATTTTCGCATGGGAAAGTAGGCTTAGTTGTTTCTAATTTTTTTTGTTTTTATAATATGCTGGTTTGTGTTTTGTATGCATTCTTTGCCTGAGGATTTTA
Organism: Synergus japonicus; assembly: GCA_900474275.1. Classification (NCBI taxonomy): domain Eukaryota; kingdom Metazoa; phylum Arthropoda; class Insecta; order Hymenoptera; family Cynipidae; genus Synergus; species Synergus japonicus. Next base: position 10,774 of record UCOH01006327.1, read on the forward strand.
GAAGAAAAGTCTTTATTTTTTTAAAAGTATTTATCTTTTTTTTAATTAGAATAAAAATGGTTCCTAAAGTTATTCTTCTGCTTAGAGAACTGTTCCTAGCTCGAAATAATTGCTCGAAAATCAAATTCCAATCTTCTTTTATAAAACAAAAGCAAGATGAAAAATGTATCTATAGTAATAAATAAAAAACTTCTCACTGTCTTAAATACATTTAGGCCAGTTTATTAAACTAAGCAGCCATAGCGATTTTCAATTAAAAAGGGGCTTATCAATTATCTCAATGTAATCAGTGGTGCATGTAACAAATATAGCGCAGATCGATTTCAAAAGCAATTCGCCGGTACAAAACAACCACTCAGTGAAGCAACTTGCTTTGGTTTCCAACCCAGTCTTTATTAAATCTAGGATCAAATTCTTCTATTATCTACCTAGTACAGTAACAGAAATTTGCATTTGTAGGGTAAGAGCACCAATTGTTGGCAGTTTCACCTATTGTTAGCAACCCCTTCTAATTTACTTTAACCAACAGAAAAACGCACACTATCTCTAATAGCCTATGTTAAATATTTGCATTTTACTATTGTTTTAAACAAATTAGAGATGAGTGCCATCAATAGATGAAGATGCTAACATGGGTGCTCTTACCCTACATTTTTTAAAAGTTTAACTTAAATTAATCTTTGAAATAAAAATTCATAATTTGTTGACACATTGTCTTCGGAAAAAAATTCTGTTGAATTTGATGTAAAAAGTATGCGATAATGTCTGACACGTGACACTGCCTGGTAGGAAGTTTACAAAGGTGTAAGGGTGGTTCTCGCTTTGCAAGCTGATAGAAAAGAGGGTAGTATATGAGCACCCAGGCACCAGCCATGCATAACAGAGACCAGGTGCATGCTTGATATATTTCTACAGTTTTCCTGTGTCTGTCTTTAGTACCAGCATATTTAACCAGTTACGTTTTAAAGTTGCTCGTGAAGTGCAAGTTTAGTTTTTGTAGTGTTTCCTCTTTTTTCCCATCGACTTTTTAAATTTCTTTCTTGATTAACTCCAAAAGGTATATCAGTTTATATTCTCATGCTATTAATCTAAAATTATTTTGCAATCAAAGTTAAAAGATTTCAAAATGAAAATAAATTGTTTAAGGCATATATCAAAGAACCTTTATTTAAGAGAAGCGTATTCTAGTTTTTTTGTATGTAAATTTAGATGGAATTTTAATTTTTTAATTTTAATTTTAAGAATTTCCTTTTAATATATTTTCATTCAGATTTAATAATTTCCTCGGCGCACTTATTGGGCCCTTGCATTGTTGAAATTCGAGAGTTATATAGAATGTTGTGGATCGAATTATGGTTTATTATTCTTACATGTATTTCTTTATATAGTGGAAGTAAAAGAAAAATAAAACTAATTTATTATTATTATTATTTATCTTACACGTGCACTTATATTTTTATTTTTTATTTTTTATTTTTTAGAAAATTGGAAGAAGAGAGCTTAATGATTATGGATTTGACAAGCCAAAGACGTAGAAAACAATAAAGAGCTTTCGTATTATTTAAAAGGTAAGAAGATACACAAATACTTAAAAATACTAAAATAGAGCTGTCTTCTAGACTATTTTAAATGTGCATTCAATTATATATTGGAAGTCGTATTGATTGCATCTTTTCATGTTCACCTGTCGTGAAGTCTTTCTACTTGTGCTATCCGAGAAACTTATCTGAAATATTTTCTGTGCCAAAGGAAGCTGTACCTGTTTCCTCGGCAACACCCTAGAATCAAGGCATTCCTCTAACTCTCAGAGTTCTACCTTTACACTTTAGTGATTACGTGTTATCGAACTAGGAACACTCATTGCGCGCAATTCTGAAATTAGAAAACAAAGTAGAAGTAATTTATTATGCAATTCAAGAGATCTCTTTACAGGCGGATAAGTTCAGAGTATGTACCTAAAGTTCTGAACGTTCAAATGAACGAAATATTTTTTCCCAAATCTATTTTATATGGAAATAATGTTCCAACTTCAAATAAAAGTTTAATTTAGTTTAAAAGCAGTCAATAAAAAATTACGTTTATTTGAACATTCAGATCTCTAAGCACAGTTCGGAATTGCTTATCCAATTGGATAAGCGCTTTAAACTCAAAGTTTCCATCTCTTAATTTTATTTAATAAATATTAGAATCAGATATTTTTCTGTACTAAAAGACATATTTCTGTACTAAAAATAGAATCAAGAAGTAAGCGAAACAATATCTAATTCGAATATTTATTGAATAAAATAAAAAGATTTAGTTTTGGATACAGCCCTTAAGTCTTGTTTATATTAAAATCTTAAATGAAATGACATAATCTCTGTATCGTTGCTTTGAACTGACTATAAAAACCACCCTTATCTTGTCCAGGTGCGTAAATACATATATAGTATATCTGCACGTGGATCTGCCAGCTTTAAATGCTTATTAAGTGTTGAGGTCTTAGTATGTATTAGTAGAGAAGATCGAAACGTGGAGGGTCAGCAGTGTATCGGGATAATACCCTCTAATTGCTCTCGCGATCTAACTTGCTCTACGCTGTACATAGGTCTCTAGAACCCCTGTTCGGTGGCGCATGTGTTTCATTTTCGTCCCCTTTTCTTCTCCCTTGTTACACTTGCGTTTGGTACCTGCCACCCCGAGAGGTACATGCAACCAACACAAGTAAATGACGAGCATTGTCACGCAGAGTGACGTGTTTTCCTCAATGTGTGTAAATGTGTGTTCCCAGCTCTCCCTTTGATCCTGGCATTATTGAATGCAACCCACTGCAAACTCATAATGAGAGATCTAAGTCGCGAGCCACCGACCTTTCGCGAATACATCGGAGTTCACCCGAGTTGAGCAGGTTAGGTTACTTGTTGTCAAATATTATTGATCCCCAGGCCGGGATCTAGAGTTGGGGTGAGAAAATGCATTTCTATCATTGCAACCATTATAACTCATCAAATCAAATTCGAAAAATGCTTATCTAATCGATTATTTCAATTTTCTACCGACACCATTTTTTTCGACTCCATTCCACCTTCACGCAAGTAAGTATATCAGATATTATACTTGCGGTTTGTGGAAGGATTAGTTTTACGCCCATTTGTAGTCGTTTGATGCATTTTTATAGAAATAATAATACAATAATAATAGGTTGTTCATTTTTAGCAAGATGTAAATTTTGGCTGTGGAGTTTTGAAATCTGATGACCGCGAAAGATGACTTTTTTGACTTTAATATATTATTTACTGGGTTTTTATAGCTTTAGTCGTTGCTGAAAATATTAAGACTAAAAGTTATTACTTTGACGAAACAATACTGTACACAAAATGAAAATTGTCCTACTGACTAAAAAATTTCTACTTTTGCAGACTCTCCAACGACCAGGATGTCAGGAAATTAGTAAAAAAAATTTGAGGCAATTCTTTTAAAGGTGTGGAAATGTGGAATTACTCGAAAGTTGCACATTTTTAGGATTCAAGATATTAGAGAAACTAATATACCCAGCAAAAAAAGTATTAATATGAATTGGGGCAAATTTTTTAAATGCGAGGAATTCTGGTTTGTCCTGCGTTGAAACGAATTAATGTTAATTTTAAAGCATTTGCGCGCTGATGGATTCAGACGAATTAGAGTTCGATTTCAAATCGCACGAATTAAAAGGAAATGGTAGACACAGAGATGAATTCGTGTTGACACATTGTACGTATAGAAAAATTCAAAATTGAAACCCGTCTTCTCGAACTTAATCAAATTGACATATTGTAAAGTCGTAAAAGATCTTTTATTATATTTTTTGGAGTGGGGGAGTAAATGAAACCCTATATTGAAAGGTTACTTATAATAAACTCAGCCAAGTATATCAGTCTTTCATATCATATCATTTGACTTCCCCTTGATGGGAAGTCAGAGGGAACTCTTTAGTGAATTCCTCTTAACATTTTGGTTGTCAACAGGGTACAAGTTACTAAGTGAAGGTATCAAACAGGTAGACCTTTGATCTGAATAGAAAGAGAAAGCGTTATTGATATTGGTATTTATATCTTCAATACTAAAGGTGTTTATGCTTGTGTTACAGAACCATCCCTTCAGATTCGAGGAGTCGGAGGTGGTACTGATACGTCAGGTAGTAAGAGAGGTGAGGGAGTGATTGCCATGACTACGACAGGAGCCCAGTATGCTCTCGCAGCATCCGCTGGGGCAGGCAATGGCGGGGGTGCCCCCACGGCAGTGGGGGTGGATATCAAACCAAACGTTGTCGCTTTGACTACGACTTCCAGTGGCAATAGCTCTACCTGCCAGGCTCAATCCACCAGAGGTCAACAAGTCATCACCGTTGTTACTAGTCCTGACCCATCAAGTCCTAATAATCTCCAACCAATCCAGGTTTGTAGCTTCCACTTAACTTAGTTCATCGAAATTCAATGGGGATCAGGATATAAATTCTAGTTCATGAAAGCCGGTTGTCCAAATAGTTGACAATCTTCTTTTTATATGAAAGATTATTTGTTTTATATTCAGGTTTCAGAGAGTATGAAGAATTGTGTTTTTGGTTCTTTTTTTATGAGTGTGTTGAAAGAATATCGATTTCTGTATTCATATCTATTGGTAATACCTGATAAGTTCAGAAAGCCATCTGCCTTTCTGTACTGATAATAATAAGTTATTTAAATATTTGTACTGTAAGCCTATTGCTTTTATTGAATTCGTTGCGAGCGAGACATAACTTCGAATTTCAGTGCACGATTGTTTGTGATTATAAATGATTTTTAGTGAGGCAAGTGGTTGCAAGTGAATGCAGCTGATTTAAAGTTAAAATATTTGTATCATTTTATATGGAGAGCTTATAAATATGAATAATTTTGAATGGAAGTGCAAACGTTAAAAACAGAATAATTTTTTTATTCCAGTAGAAAGCCTTAAAAATTCTTTAAATTAACAGTCGTAATATTTATATTTTTTCAGTTACTAGTCCAAGATGCACTAGATTCAGCTGCAGATTCTTCCAATGGTTCTTCAGGTACACCGTCGCATGTAACAGCACAAGTTGTAGTGAATACAAGTCACACTGGTCAACATACTCTTGTGGATCCCGACGTCACTTCCACATCAACTGGAACAATTGTCAGTGGATCGCCGCACTACATAACAGTTACCGGTAATAAGAAATTTCTATTTCAAGAATTGTTTTCATTCTAAGAGATCTTTTGAATGCTTTCTCTACTTATTGGTTACTTATTAATTATTATTTCATTATTTCAACTAATTTTAAATTTCAAGAAGTTAAGTTTTATTCCTAATTTGAGGATTTAAGTAGAATTTTGAGTAGAAATTTGACCCTTTCCATGCTGCTCTAAAACACGCATCATTATTTCTCCACACTGACTTCGCTAGGCACCAGTGATTCACCATCTTACGCGTCCCTTACAACAGCAGTAGGTGAGGGAAGTTATAAATCGGCATGATTATTCTTTATTGATATCTATGTCGTACAAGCGACGTTTGTAAACTACTGAAATGTTGAAAAACCTAAATTTATAAAAAATATTTGATGAAGGTCTTTTATTTCTCTCATTTTTGTGTGTCCTAAATTTAAGATAAACTTGACGTCCATTGCTTGTTTCAATAAAGCTTTGAATGTCGGTTCGAAATAAGTTGATATTCGAATGAAGAAGAAAAGTTATGGAATCTGTTTCAGTGGCTGGCGACGGCGAAGCGGTGGGGTCCGATTCAGTTTCACATCCAACCTATGTTCAATATGTCGAGGGCGACGGATCCACGTATATTCCGACGAATGGCCAGATGTAAGTGGTTTTAAATTTTTATTAACTTTTTTTTTTTTAATTTGGACCAACTGATTTATTTACTATTTCTTGAATTTATTTATTTATTTATTTATTTACTATTTTGCTTGAATTAATTGTTTCTAGGACATATCCTGTTTATGCTGTCGGCGAGGCAGGGACTATGTACACACCATCTTCCAGTCAGTATTTCACATCAACAACAACACCAGTAACTTATGCTCAGGTAATTTACAGAGTATTAAGTATTTTATAGAAAAAATATCAATTTCAAATCGACCAATTTTCAATTTATAATTTTGGAACCTTTACAGGTCACAGGTCAGGGTTCAAATACAACAACTGGACAATTATTATCACAAGGAAATGGAGCTTATCTCATACAGCAAAGTGTTGTGGACGGAGATGCAGCGACTCATGCTCTTATTTCTGCTGCTGCGGCTCGTGCGAGCCCTCAAACCGAAAGTGCGGTAAGTTATCAAAATCTGTAGTAATTTATATTTTTTAAAAACAGTGAAATTGCCAATATTCTTTTAATAAAAAATTAACTGCTTTTAAAATAACGCCTTGATATTTCTGAGCAGTGATGTATACGTCTTGTGATTTACTAAAACTTACTAATTGTATGGTATGATATACTGTTCCGTATCATTGTTTATATGAAGAAACATTATTCTTAGGATATATTTAAATGCAAGATTTTTAAGATAAATTCGAAAAAGTTCAAAACTTGGAAGCTAACAAGCAAATATTTTTCACCTCGAATCTTCTTTAAATTTTGTTTGTTGGAGAATTTAATATCTGGAGAATTCTATGCAAATTTAAAGTTCTGGAATTTCTGTGGTTGCAGCAACTTCCAAGTTTTGAACTTTCTTAGAGTCTTGGATCTTTCCAAGTTTCAAATATTGCTAGTAACCATGCAAAGCAAAAATCTGGGGAATTAACAAGGAAACGGTATAATGGGTTGTTTGATAGGAGACAGTGGTTAGCGGTGGTGGAGGGGCATACTTGATCAGCGGTAATTCAGGTAGCACTACTGTCAGCGTGGAAGATGCTGCCGCTGCGGCGAATATGACGCATGCTACTAGAGTCTCCCAGGCCACCGTAAGCCATATCGACTCCCCATTTGTTAGCTACTTTTTTATACATATATGTGTCAACGTCTGCATGTTTGTCAATAATTATTATCGCTTCATTTCAATTCACTTTGCTTCATCCAAAACGAGAAGGTTCTAGTTCGAAACTATATAGAGGCCGAATACCAGAAAATACCAATTTTGTACGTTTCAGTTGCGAATAGTAAAAAATTAAAGGTTTCATTTAATTTGGAATATTTTAAACAACATTAGTACCTTTTCGTTTTTTGATAACTTGCAATACCATTTGTTTCGACAATTAATCCTAAAGTCATTTGAAGGTTTTAACAATAAATATTAATTGTCATTATTCATATCGAAAAGAGGAAAAAATATCCTTTTATTCATGTCAGCTTCCAGTCCTTGTGCTTTATTTTTCACTCAAAAGGCTTTAAAATATTTAAGCAAAATCAAATCTTTGGTAGATAATAAAAAACTATGCATGTTGTTATATATGTATATTGATATTTAATTGTTCACACGATTTCGTTTTTATCTTTCTACTAATTTTTTTAGATCAAATTAAATTAGAGTAGATTATTGTTTGATCAGTTTAAAAAACAGAAAGATCTAATCAAATTATTAGAGTAAGGATAAAGTGAATATCATGCAACAGAATTTTCCCGTTGGATAGAAATTAACATTATGATTCTGATAGGTTCAATGGCTCCTAGAAAATTATGAGACTTCAGATGGAGTCTCTCTTCCAAGATCAACACTTTATAATCACTATCTTCGCCATTGCTCGGATAACAAACTAGACCCAGTAAACGCAGCGAGCTTTGGGAAATTAATACGCTCGGTGTTTCTGGGATTGAGAACAAGACGTTTAGGCACTCGGTGAGAAAAAATTTCTGAGTAAAAAAATATAAGAAGTCATTTAAAAAAGTGATTATAGTTAAAGGATAAATTTCTTTTTATTTGATTTCAGAGGAAACTCGAAGTACCATTACTACGGAATTCGAGTGAAGCCGAACTCTCCACTAAATTTGCTTAATGAAGATGGTACTTCCCGTCAACAAACGACACCAAATTCCCAGGCAAAGCGATTCAAATTTGTTAATCAAAAGCAGGAGCCAGCTTACGATACCAATGCTCATTCTAATGCCAATATTTCTTCTAATAACTCTTCACCACAGTATCAACAATATTTAGGCGAACCAAGCAGCGCCATTCCGGAATTTCCAGAAATTATAGTTGGGCATGGATCCTCTTTGCCGGAAGATTGCACTTTGGAAGACATTGACACATTCCGTAGTATTTATAGAGAACACTGCGAAGCTTTCCTAGACGCTGTTTTGAGTTTTGATTTCGGAACAATCGAAAGTATGTGGAGGGAATTTTGGCGTAGTCAGGATAATAATAACGGCGACGAGTGCGAGGAGGAGAAATATTTGTCTAAGTAAGGAGTTTTGAAGATTCTGAGGATACATACTATTATATTATTAATTGTATAAGTATTTATTATTAATAATACTTATAAATTTTATTCATTCGTTTTTTTAGGATTAAGCTGTATCAGATGTGTAAGTGTTCCGAAGTGCAGGATTTCATCAGACGGGTTGATTACACATTTTATCAGAATCTAGTTGAAGTTCTTATGCCTGATGTTCTGCGACCAATTCCCAGTAAGTTTTATTTTCCATTTCAATAATAAATTATAAATGAAATCTAGCATGATATTAATTTCCATTCATTGTTCTAATAGGTTCATTGACTCAATCTATAAGAAATTTCGCCAAGGGTCTGGAATCCTGGTTGACGTCCGCGATGAATGATTGTCCGGAAGAAATGATGCAAATAAAGGTAATTTATATAGTACGAAATTAAGGCAAAAATAAATTTTCTTGTGGCATATTTATTTTTAATTTTATACATACAAAATTTCTAACCCATGTGTATTTTCTGTTCATATAATTATAGTTGACTGCAGTTTCTGCTTTTGCACAAACATTGAGACGATATACTTCTCTGAATCATTTGGCTCAGGCTGCACGAGCTGTTCTTCAAAACTCTAGTCAAATTAATCAAATGTTAGCGGACTTGAATCGAGTAGACTTTCACAATGTTCAGGAGCAGGTAAGACTTTCAAAGTTTCAAAGACACTCCTTTTAAATTAGTTTGCCCTGAGGCCCCTGAGTAATTATTATACAAACTCGTACATTATTTAATGTAATTTCTCTTTGCTTCTAGGCGTCTTGGGTATGCCAGTGTGATTATGGAGTAGTTCAACGTTTAGAAACGGACTTCAAAGTCACTCTTCAGCAACAAAATTCATTGGAACAATGGGCGGTTTGGTTGAAAGGCGTTGTAACTCAGGTTCTTAAACCTTATGAGGGCAAACCAACATTCGCAAAAGCTGCGCGTCAGTTCCTGCTCAAATGGTCCTTTTACAGGTATATTTATATCTATTCACTGCTATTTCTATTTATTTCTATTTAATTAATAAATTTATTTTTATTTCAGTTCAATGGTTATACGAGATCTCACATTGAGAAGTGCAGCAAGTTTCGGATCTTTTCACCTTATCCGTTTGCTTTACGATGAATACATGTTTTATTTAATTGAACATCAAGTTGCTGTCGCAACAGGAACAACTCCCATAGCTGTGATGGGCGATGTAAGTATTTTGATTGTAAGTAATATCATTTCATTCTGAGCAAATATTAATAATAAATTCAACTATTCTTAGCATTCAATTTCAAAAACTATAAATTCCTGATATTTTTTATTACAGAAAAGCCAAACCTGTTCTCTCTTCAACACTTTTGGATCAGCTTCAAATGGAGGTAAGTAATTTTATTTTCAATTCAATACAAAGATTTCGAACATAATCACCTATTTGAAAAATATGCACAGATTTTCTGTCACTTTCCTTAGATGCGTCGGGTATGAATCAAACGAAGCGCATGAAGATGAGCTAACTGCGTATCTTCGCCCTTTAGAGTATCAGTATACAATCTTACAAGTAGGAGAAAATGAACACAATACAAGAAGCTAACACGAAAGCATGCAGGCCTCTCATAATATATATATATATATATATAATTATATTATATGTACTAGTCTCATAAATTATTATTCTGTTTAAAAACAAATAATTTATTGTAACTATTCTACGAGGGTTTTTACACAACACCGGCACATTTAAAATACGCTCTTTCATGGAATTTTTCGATATGAATTGCAAAGCCTTTCACATGCATAACATAACACAACTTAGCAGACAAAAAATTGTTGCAGTAGTTCAAAGTAAAGTATATATTAGAATATATACACTACTTCTAGTCGAATAATTTTAGTGTACATACACGGGACCATGAATTTGTCATGTCCATTCATGTAATGAAGTGATTTTATTTCTTCTTTAATATAAAGATTGAAATTACACTTCTTTTTTTCTGAAAATTTGAGAAAAAGTATCGTTTAAAGTTTAAAAATGATAGTAATTATAAAAGTGATAAAAAAAAAACAGAAAACTATTAATGTGTGCTTCTGCACGTTATATAAAAGTGTACTCCTTTTAAAGAGAGTGTATCCATCTGAGCTTATTTTTATATGTGCAGGGAGAAGCAAAAAAAGATCTGTTATCAGATAGACAAAAGCTTAGGTTCATTTCATAATTATGATTTAAATGGTATTTTCAGTTTGTGGTAAAAATTTAATAATTTATTAATGTACTATATGTGGAGAATGATAGATATATTTGAATCTTTCTATTTGTAAATTTGTATCTTTTTGGTTTAGACACATTTTATAACTTGAATCCGCTTAAACTTTTCATTTTTCTAGGAGAGAAAGATAAGTAATTTTCTTCAAAATTATATTTTTCAGGGATTCAATTAAAGTACAAAACACAGTTTTTTTTTCTGAAAATACTTGTTTGGACTTGCCTGTGTTAGCATGAACAGTCCAAACTTTTTCAAACGTACTTCAACTCGTTCAAAAACGTTTCAACTTGTTCATGCTTGATTTTTTTAAACTTCTTTCCAATCCCTTCTTAGAGTTCGAACTCACAAAAACTTTTTTGAACTTAGAATTGATTAAATTGATTCAAATTACTGTAATTTTTATAAAGAGGTTGTTAGGTATAATTTCGCTCGATATTGTTTTGTTTGTCAATGAATTAGTGCAATCCGAGCTAATCAGCTTTCTCAGATTTGCTTGCGTAGAGCAAAGTTTAATTTATTCAGTTTTTGCACTATGTTATTATCTTGTTTTAAACTTATATTATAAGTTTAGTTTAGTTTATTATTATATAAACTATGTTTTAAGAGAGTAGAATTTAGCATTAATTTTTAAGAATTAGCTAGATTGCTGTCTGAAAGGAAATTATTTATACGTAAAGCATTCTTATTCGGCAGTTACGTCTTAAATAAAATAATAATTACGTATATCAAATGATGTAATTGATTGCAAAACATCGATTTAAATCGAGAGGGTGTATTCCTAGATTGTACTAGCAATATTATAGCTTAAGAGTATTTTATGTTCAAAAGATGATTACTAATTTGATCTATTTCTTTTAAGTAATGTTTCTGTTTTAAATGGCCAAAGAGGTAACGAATCTTCTGTGTTTTTTCATAAAAAAGAATCACCGTTGAGATTTAAAATCTTTTGTTTATAACTTAAATTATTACGTCTTATTATCACTGGAAATATTATGCTTAGGGCATTTAGGACTAAGCAAATGCAGTTAATACTTTTGGTGGCAGCTTTGATTGTATTTAACTTTATAATTAAGGTATTTGGAAAATTTACATTGAGGAGACATGAAGCGCTTGATTTGCGTTTGGAGAAAAAGACTTAGTCACTGCGTACTTAAAAATTTTAAGGTCGATCAAATTATCAAATGCATGAACACTGACCAACGAAATAGTTTTCATATGTTTTTTCACTATTTTGCAATGCGCGAAAATCCACTAGAAAATTTTATTAGAAATAAAATCGTCCAGTTTTTTAACATTTTATTTGAAAAAATGTAGGTTTTTTTTCTATCTAGTGGATTTACGTTGTTACAGAAAGTATAGCCTATTGCACCAATAGTTAGGATGAAGAATATAATTTCAGATTTCTGCGACGAGACATTTACTGAATATATAAATACGTTGAGAAACTAGTCAGACGCTGTAGAATAAGTTAAGAAACAGGGATTGAATATTAAACGCGGTGCATAGATTTATTATGTGAAAGATCGTTGTGCACTGTGAGAAAAGGAAAGAGATTTTCCATAACTATAATGAGCTTATAAGTGTAAAAACTATTGATACCTAAGTGTACCTAAACGTAAGGACAGTGTAATTTAAAATAGATCCTTAATTATATTCCAAGCGTCGAAGATTTAAAATGTCTTGATCGAAGAAGAGCTAGATGTGAATGAATATGAATGCGTGGCTGCTTAGTTTGTTATCTGAATTATACAGTTTTAGAATGCAGTCTGAGGCTAAAGATGAAAAAACAGTTCGTTTGAAAAATTGAACCCGTCCATCTCATAATTACGACATAATGAACAGTGAAAAAAATTTGAAGAAAAGATGTAATCTCGCATATCACAGTTTTTGTTATAATTGAGATTACTTTCCATTTAAGTTTTCATACTTTATGTTATTTTTTTTTCACAATAGGATTCATGTTCATGTCTTCTCTCGTTATTATTTCTCTCAAGATATGAACAAATAACTAGGGGGAAGACATACATGACTTCTACTTCAAAAAAAAAAAAAAAAAGAAAAGAAAAAGAAACGATTTATCATACTTTCTGTAATTTTGTATGAATTAAAATACTTCAAATTAAAGATTAAACCTGGAGGTATAAACCATGATTAATGTATTACAAAATGTGTATCGATTTGTATTAGAAACAAACTTGTAAACGTTTTCTTGAATTGCGAAATGATAAAAAAAACGGCCTTAAATATGCCACGTGTAAAAATAAATAAACTGTCCTCTTATGAAAAGGCCTGAGAGATTATGAAAGATAGACGTGTTATATTGATTAAAAAAAAAGTACGTAGAAAGAGAATCATTTCTTTAATACGTATAGGAAATATTTTGATACTTCCCGATTTGCACAAACTGATAATCATTCATTACTGCTTAAATAAGATTATTTTTACTGAATGTAGCTCAAAACGAAAATAAACTATTGTGAATTTTGTAACTCGTAAGAAACTCCAACGACCGCGTGAGTGTGCAAATCATAAAAATTGATCGAATAATAAATATATGTTTAAAACTAAAATTTCTTTTACTTCTTGTTATTTTAAATATTTTTTAAACAAATTAAATTTAATATTTTTTTCTAACTATAATATTGCTTTCTATCATTTAAACTACTTTTGTTTTTACATTTTTTTAAACTTCTAGATACATTTTCACAAGGAAAGAAATTGATAATTATTATTGGATTTTCCAGTCTTAAAAATTAGTTTGATAAAACAATGAATTTGAAAATCGCGCCAAATTTTGAATTTTGCAATGTTGCTTTTTAGAAGAAATAGAACATTAACTATTTATAAATGTGTAAACATCTTTCTATCTAATTGTTAAGAAGGAACTATAAGTATTAAAAGGTGATAAGCCTTTAATATTAAAAGCTTCAAATTTTAAAAAACTTTTAAATAAACAATTTTTTTTTCATTTTTCAACAGTTGGCAACATGAATTTTCTACATTTTGGTTGGCAGGTATGGCATAATGGCGTCAGTATTTTTTACTCAAAATTGAGATGAGATAAAAGAAATCTGTACAAAAATCCAGTTGTTTTCTAATTTGGCCTTACCAGAGAGTTATTTATTTTTCTTTATTTTTTACTTATTCAAGTACCAAATAGTCTTGCCACGACGACGTTTTTCGTCAAATCACTTGCAGAATTAAAGAATTTGGTAAGGATTCTAAAATAATTATTTATTTTCTATTGCTTAAGACTGTAGTAAACACTGTTAGTTTTAACAATTTATTTACTATCTTGTTGTTTACCAAAAGTCTCTTTTGGTTTATAATATTTTTAAGTTTTGTTAAAATTAGAGATTATTTTGGGAACAGGTTGCAAATGTCAAATGAGGTTAATTCCATCAAATTCAGGTCATGCCCGCATTATGGCCCATATGTTCAATATGGAAAAAATATGTCATTTTTTTCCGAGATAAACTATGATAAACTATTGTTCCTACACCTTTAATGCATAAGATTTGGAACTTTATGATTTTGTCTGATAAAGTACATAATTATTTTGTACTGGGTCTATTTATCATTTTGAAGTTTTGGAGCGTATTATCTGTTTATTATACTGATACTCTGCATGCTGATAGATATAATATACATTTTATTAGTGATTTATTATATATATATATATATTTTTAAATTTTTTAGTCTTCAAATTACACAGTAGAAAAATAATATTAATTTTTCTATTTTATTATATATTTTATTATATATTTTATTATAATTCATAATACATACATACAAGTGTCTGAAAAGATCATTTTGAAAATCCATCGTTGAAAATATTGACCTTTTTTTTATTTTAGATGCAGTATGACAACGAAAATGGAAAAATCGAAAAATACTAAGGATACTCCTCAGCCCTTTCAAGTAACAAAATTATCACAAGAATTCATTAACTGGTACAACGATCCACTGAGAGTATTAACTTTTGGAATCCCACGTAAGTATGAAAAATATTAATTATGTATTGTGTTCATATTGCTTAATTCATTACTTTCATAACTAATTCAAAAATATTTTAATATATTTAAAACAAAGCAAGAATAGGAATATGGAAATATTTTTAATTAAAGAACTTCCAAATCAAATAATTTCATATTTTACAATTAAATTAAATGCTTTCAAATGTGATCTTTTAAAATTAAACATTTAAAACATGTTTGTCATCTTATTGCGATCATCACTCAGTAAATCGCGAAGCTCAACTGCTTGTGTAAGGTTTCAAAAAATCGTTTGAGCCTCAGTTAATTAAATAATAGAATAGACTGTGACGACGCATTTCTTAGTTCTTTTTGCGAGTATTATTGATTTCAAGTCTCAGTAGCCTTTTACAATGCCTGCTCATCATAGAAAAAGAAGAAAATATACCAAATTTCGAGGTACTATGATAATAATGAGGTGCTACTTATTAAAAGAGTATTAGGGCCTATTCTACCAACTGTGATTAAATTTTAATCCTTGATTAATTTAAGTTAATCAATACTTTGCGTACGCAAATCAAGGATTAAAATTGAATCACAGTTAGTGGAATCGGCCCTAAATCTCTTTATTAAATATATTGTAAGAGGTAGATAAATCGCTTTTAAAAAACTTACGTAAAAATTTACCAAACTTTTCTACATATGAGTGAATTTGTTTTTTATTTAATTTAGAAAGCATTGGATCAGGTTTAGAATCAGATGTTGAAGACAATGTGAGTGATACTGGGACGAGGAATGGACCACCTACTATTCAAAAATACGATCCAACTATAGATGACAATTTGCCACCTACAGTTACATTGCTCACTACACCAGAAGGTGGAAAATTATATTTAGTTGGAACTGCACATTTTAGTGTAGAAAGTCAAAACGATGTTTCTAAGGTAATTATTGTTATTAGTATTATTAGCATATTTTGTTGTAGAACACTGATCTATAATTAAAAAAAATGATTTACAGATAATTCGGGCAGTACAGCCAAATATAGTAATGATTGAACTATGTAAGCATAGAATACATGCTCTTCAATTAGACGAAGAAGCTTTGCTTAAGGAGTCAGAGAATATTGGTATCGGTTAGTATAATTGAATTCAAAATCCAATCAAAATCTTATATAATTATTATTAATAAATTTTGATTCTCAAATCATCAGAGGAAGTTCGTACTGCGATAAAAAAACATGGAGTCACTAGTGGATTAATGTTCATAGTACTTTTAAGCATGTCACGCCATGTTACAAAAGAACTGGGAATGGCCCCCGGAAGTGAATTTCGTACAGCATTTGTCGAGGTAAATTTTAAATAAAATGTAATTTGAATATATTTGAATTGCATTATTTTTTTGAAAATCTTATTTTAATTTCTTAATTTAAGGCGGCGAAAATTCCGAATTGTATCGTTCATTTGGGAGATCGACCCTTCAATATAACAATGCAAAGAGCCTTCCGGGCTTTGTCCCTTTGGCAGAAATTGAAATGTGCGTGGAAATTATTAAGTTCGAGGGAGCCTATTACTAAAGAGGACGTGGAAAACTGCAAAAATCGCGAGACACTAGATGCATTAATTGAGGAATTGACTGCCGAATTTCCTCCTTTGGCAGAAGTTATGGTTAAAGAACGCGATCTCTTTTTAACATATTCCCTTCAGTTGGCTTGTCAACCTCAAATGACGAATGAAGGTGTTATTGTCCCAACACGAGCTGTTGGAGTCATTGGAATAGGACATATGCCAGGCATTATCAAAAACTGGGGAAAAGTTAGCGCGAGTGAAATTCAACCTATTATGAAGTAGGATTTTGTTCTCGTATTATAAATATTTAATATCTAATTATTTCCTATTACTAGCAATAAATTAATAAATATATTTTGTTTCAGAATTCCACCACGAGCACTATCCAGCAAAATAATCGGATTTACAATGAGAGCTTCGCTTATAGGCGTAGTAATTTACGTGGGTTACAAAATCATTCCATTACCATCAACTCAAACTCTAGAAACACTAAAGTCATCGGTTAAAGGACTTTTGAAGGTCAGTTTTACCAAATAAACTTCAAGGTTCAACTTGATTCCCAATCTAGCCTTTGATAAAGTATTTTATCAAAGGGAAACTTTTCTTTTATTTCTGTGCTGCTCTTACTGAAGCGTCTTTTGAGTTACTTCTATTCTTTTGCTGACGTGCAATCATGATAAACATGGCTGTGAAGAACTCGACGGATGAATACGATCACATTACGTCGGATGTTATGTACACGGAATGTAATATACCGGGACCAGGAGTAAATATCGCCGAATTTGAGTCGGAATTTATAACCGGTTGTGAATGCCAAAATGAATGCTTGGCTACTCAGTGTTCCTGCATTCGTCAAACTCAAAATTACATTAACAATTGCCTTGTGGATGAAAAAGTAGGTCCGATAGTCGAGTGCAATTCTCATTGCAACTGCAGAGAAAATTGCGGAAATAGATTAGTACAAAAGGGCCCATTAAATTGCCTCACTATTATTAAATCTGAAGGAAAAGGTCTTGGGCTTTCCACAAATGGGTTCATAGAGAAAGGCCAATTTATCTGCGAGTATGCGGGTGAAGTTATTGGAATTGAAGAGGCTAAACGAAGATTTGAAGAAAACAGAAAAAGCATGAACTATGTTATTGTTATTTCTGAATATGTTGGGGAAGAAATGGTTACGACTTGTATAGATCCCAAATATTTTGGAAATATCGGCAGATATTGTAATCACAGCTGTGAACCGAACGCTAACCTCGTGCCTATCCGAGTTAAAAAAGCCTCGCCGCGAGTGTGTTTATTTGCACGTAGAGACATCGAACCTGGAGAAGAAATAACTTTCCATTACGCGGAAGGGGTTGATACCTCCGTCCATAATCTCAGCGAAACACCTTGCCTTTGTGGCTCGAGTAATTGTCTCCGCTATTTGCCCCATCATTCTGTTTAGAAATTCCTGTAAAGTCGTTTTATAAGTTAGATATTACTTTTTGATTAAAAACGTTGAAAGTAGATTGTTGTGCAAAAACAGATTCACTTTCAATTAAAAAAAAAAAAAAAGACTGTTTTTATGGGCTGGTACCCCTTTTGGCTATTTTTTTTTTATATTAAAAATTGTATCTAAAATCATGAAACAACTTTATTATAGAAAATTTGTTATTTTAAATTATTTTTTTATGGAGGAAAATCACCAAACGATGAAATTGTAATCGACTTTTTTTTATATATTTTTCGTTACTCCCTTTGTTTTTAAAGACAATGTTGAAAGAAATATGTTTAAATGGTGAAAACTTATTGTACACCTATGGTTCTTTTATAAAAATTCGCATCTCTTGCCTCTGCATTTGAAAGTTGAGTGAAAGAGTAATTTCCAATTGCAAATGTTAATAATTATTATTTTGTAAATATCGCAATCATTGTATTCTTTAATTTTTTAATTTAGTATATTGTTCTATCATTATATTATAGTATCTTCAAACTTAAGGGCATGTTATAATTAATTACCATAACAGTTTTAGCTTCGCCAAATTATACACTAGCAATAGTAAATATTTTGTGCTAAAACTCCGTTTGTTCGAAATGTAAGTAAATGGTCTAGTTTTAGTGAAAAAAATATTGATTATTGAAAACATAAAGTTAGCGAAACTAAATTTACTCTTATAGTAAGTAACATATGCCCTTAACTCAGTTTATATATTTTTTAAATTAATTTTTAACGTTGGTGTCCCAAGTGGGCTTAGGTAAAATAAACTGTAAATGTATAAATAATAACTATTTTCCACTGTCTTAACAGCAGAGTCACATATTTATTTGTGAAAGAAATATGTTTATATTTGTAAATGCTTTATACTTAATCATTGAAAGTTGCGTTTCTGCTTGTTTAAAAATAGGAAAGAAATTGTGAAGCAACGAAGATTTTCAGGAAAACTTGACCGCTGCTTCAAAAAAGAGTCTGCGAGCGTTATTCAAGTATTTTAACGGAAACATCACCTTCTCTAAAAAGTTTCACTGAGAGAATTTTTATTCTCAAGACGAATTTTAATTCTTCACTGCCAAATGGCACATAAAGGATTACTAGTTACTTATAGAAACATGTATTTTTACGAGTTTAAAATAAGTGGAAAACGAGAAGGCAAACCACTCTAAAAATGCAGTCTTCTTCTTGTAAATGTAAAGTGTTTTGTAATTTAAACATTAGATCTAGTATAGATACCAGCGAGGAGAAATTTGTTAAAAGATTAAATTAAACTTGCGAAAAACATTAAGAACAATTTCCTTTTAAACTCCTGAGAAATTAATATAATTAATAGAAAATAGCATAAACTTCTGATGAAGTTAGTCGAAAATTACGTACAACTTTTTCGGAAGTTTAATCAGATTTTATTATTGTGAATAGCCTACAATGTGTTCAAGAATAACAAACTGTATCATTATCACAATAAGAAATGTTATATCATCGGAGTTAACAATATAATGAACACAATATTTCAAGCTTGTTATATTTTTCAACCCATATTCAAGTTCACCAACGTTTTCTTTATGTACATGTGAGTTTTAAGTGAAGTCAAAATTAAAATAAAGAAATAATTTGCTTTTTATAGTTTGAATAAAACTAAGTTAAAATTCAAATCCTCAGAAGAAGTGTGAGAAATATTTTGAGCTACGTGATTGTTCTAAGTGAAACGATAATTTCTAACACATTAATTTCAGTATTATTATTAATATTTCAATTAAAATGTAATTTTGATAGCTAATTGACGTTTAAAGTTATTGAGCCTACATTTTGCGATTTAATTACATAATTCTTACAGTATATATTATTCAATTTGGTTACGTAGAGTATTTAAACGGCTTTTAAAACGTAACGTTGTGATTTTTTATTAACAGTACACGGTGAAGTTTTAACGGAAAATACTATTTTTAACACACGTCTTTTAGAGTCTTTATGACGAGTTTCAGTGAACTTGGGAGGATTCGGATTGATCTTCTTCTCTACTATATCTCCATCGCCACCAGGTTACTTTCATGCGATCCCACATATTTTCCCATGAGTCCATCGCAGGTCGCACGTCTAAAATAGCAAATTTGTATTTGGCGTCAACGCTTCCACCGTCATAGTAATCTATAACGTATCGTACATCTTTTCCGCATCTGTCAACGATCCAGTCGTGCCGATCGAATGGTAATTCGTATCTGAATAAGAAAATTTCGTGATCAATTATTTTTTCTCTAGAAGTAGTAAGTATTTTGTAATTTATCTTAAGAAATGATTTAAGTACATACCCCATCCAGTTTCGAATTCTCGCTCGAGGTGAATAGTCTTTAGCTTTTCCGCCGAAACTTTTAAGTTTAGGATTCATACACTCACAAGCGTGTAATGCTTCCCATTTAAGAACTTCCTGCCACGCTTGCTCATTATTGGCATTGTGAATTTTAATTATATCGTCCATATCTTTAGGAGCAATATCATCGCTCTTCCAACGCCAGCCTTTCCTTAACATTGCGTTCCAGAACATTTGCTGTGAAGGGTAAACCCAAAATTCACCTTCCCCTGTTGCTTTTGGTATCGAGGAAACTTGTCTTTCTGTTGGCAAGGGGAACGGCTGACCTGGCGATGGTTTTTGATTCGCTGGAGGCATCTGAAATTGTCAATTTTTATTAAATTGAGGGAAATCAATTTAAAATATTTTAGTGTGAAAAGGAATATAAGAAAACATCTGTTCAAATTTCTCACCATATTTAGTGGATTTACATCACTATCTGTCGTGTGATCGATGGGACATTCGCTCACAGATTTTTCAGATTGTTGAGCCGGTTTGTGCATTGGACATTCTGGTGGTGGTT
Organism: Synergus japonicus; assembly: GCA_900474275.1. Classification (NCBI taxonomy): domain Eukaryota; kingdom Metazoa; phylum Arthropoda; class Insecta; order Hymenoptera; family Cynipidae; genus Synergus; species Synergus japonicus. Next base: position 31,289 of record UCOH01006327.1, read on the forward strand.
CCCCATCGAAGTTTTTTCCAACGTGACTCTTAGGTTTCGTGATAGACTCTTCAGTTATTGGGACTATCAACTCTGTTGCATTTACAGATGCCACAGTTAAGGTATTACCCATCTTCGTTTTTTATAAGCTGCAAAAGAAAGATAGTTGTATGAAAAATGGTAGCCTTGAGGGATTACTAAATGTGTTCTAAAGTTGAGAAATTGTTTAGATATATTCTGCTCACGAATAAAGATTGATTAAACCTTCAATATCCTAAATATAGCTATAAATCTTGACATTTGATTACATCGACATGTCAGTGATAAATATTACATCCTACGAAAAATTTAATATCTTTTTTTTTGACTAGTTAATTTCTCTATTATCGTTGATAAACACGGTATAAAAATAAGCCGGTGTAAGGAAATTACGAAATTAGAGTATTAGACCGAGCAGACGACACGTTCTACTAATCAAAATTATATCAAAATCAGATGCAATATAACCTCAACATGTGTTCACATTCTGAAAACTATAAAACATTTAGAAAATGAATGAGTACATTGTTTTTTAATCAAGATATATAATTCTGTAAAAATTCATTAATAAGTGGCAAAAATATCAATAAATAGGGATTAATAATGAATTAATACTTACATGAATGAAATAATAAATTAAAACGATTAGAACGGAAGCTCACTTTTCTTGAAATAAAAAGAGTATTACATTTAAAAGAAATATCAGAATTCTATATACGCTGACACCAAATTGAACATGAGAAGATAAATATTAATGAAAAAGTTGCATGTTAATTAAAACTCGTAGCAAATTTGTACAAACTCCAAAACTTGGAATCACGTGGAACGGAACTGAATGGAATACGGAATAGAAATGAGGAATTTGGACCTTGGCGGGAGATTCGAAGATTCAAATGCAAAAGCACAAACTAATATTTTCTTAATTATAAAAGTTTTGAGATCTTACAAAATGACTCAGTTAACTATTAAGAGTTAAGAAAGACAGGATTAATTTTTTTATGAAATAATTATATATATTTATATGCTTATAGATTTATATAGACGATAATATAGAAATGTGATATATCAGTAGATAAAGAACATTGTAGTCAAATATGTTACCTAGGTTCGCTTACTATTACCATCTGTAACTACTGTACGTTATATTTTGCTATTTTATTAAAAATTAAATAATATCCCTTACTTAATTTTTTTAAATTTGTCAAACTTTATTCTTAAACTTTTATTTATTTAAAATTCGAGTAAATATAAATTTAATAATTTTAAATTCGTTTAAATTAAGGGTATATTACATTTTTTATATTTATTGTAAAAACATATTTATTGCAAAAGTAAAGGGAAAATAAATTGCTCTTACGGTAAAGTAAAGTTGATAACGTTATCAGCAATTGTTAACAGAATTAATTTAATTTATCTATTCGATTAAAAAAATAGATAACTACCTAAGTATTTATTTTTTTGTTATTATTTAAATACTTAAATTAATGTGAATGAAGTACTTAATTAAAATACAAAGAAAGGTATTTCTTAAAAGAACTAAATATACAAAATGTTCCTCATTGTAGCTTTGCAATTTTTATAATTTATTAGTTATTTTACATTTTTTATACTTTTTAAATAATATTTATGACTGAAAAGTAAGTAGCAATTTGCTTGAAGAACAATAAAAAACTAAAGATTTGTCGTCGGGATCAATCTTCTGTCTAATAATTTCCATAAAACGCCTATTAGATAAATTTTTCATATACTTGAAGAAAGTCTGTGTAAATTTATCTACAAATTTTTTTTGAATTGGCTCTTCATTTGAAAAGCTTTCCAAAAATGAAATTGACGGATGATGTGGTGTTTCATAAAAATCAAGAGCTTTAGTAATTTCTAGTAAACTTTCACCTTCTGAAGAATCTTCTGATATATTTTCATCTGAATTCAATCAATAAAATTAATAATAAAAAAAATTCTAGTGGAAAAATCGAGTTTTTCCAAATTACCTGCAAATCTAACTGATAATCTGGTATGTCTTGTAGATGATTCTGCCACAATTTCATTATTTTGATTACTTCCTGTGCCTTGAAATATTTATTTTTAAAATCGTCAAACATTTTTAAATAAAATTATTATGCAGCTATTTAAGCATTTCTTAGTGTTATTTTACAATATAATAATAGGTAATAATAAGTAAATTTGCAACCTTCTTCTGGTGCTACAAAAATTGTCTCCACATCCGGTTCCACTGGTTGTCCTGCTTCAGCGGCTGTGGCTACATTCGGTACAGGTTCTGCGGGATTATTTAATTCACTCATTAGATAATTAATAAATTAATAATTCACATAAATTTTAAAAGATAAAAATAAAAAAAATATAACAGTACAATTTTATATGTAATTTTGAATTCTGAATACTTTTTTGAAATGTCATTAATTATGAGTGAATGAAGCATTAGAAGTATTTTATCGATTCTTCAAATAATTTCCTATCGAATTTGGAAGTAATAAATACAAAATTTTAAACATTTCAGATCAAATGTTAAATTTTTACTGCAAGTATTTATTTAATTTTTTATTATATTCGGAAATCTTGTAAATGTAAATAAAAATAATACTAAAAATATAAAATATATAAATAATATAAGATATATAAACAATATAAAATATAAATGTATAAAAAATATAAAAAAGAGCTTTGATCAAAGATATATATAGAAATCGATCTAATCGTATTTAAAAGTACGTTTGACTTGTTCTCTGATTGTTGAAATACAAATGCACAACAATGAAAAATTCTTTTGCAAATACAAAGCCTTTATGCATTGTCCATGATCAGAAAAATGACGAGGCTTCATGTGAGTCAAGTCAGTTTTCTTTGAAGACTAATAGTGGAAAAAAATGTGTTTGAATAGTGTAAAGTCTGGTAATTTCAATATATAATTAAAAATAAATATTTTACGATGATAACACTAAATTATATATGTTTTATTTATTTTTGTGAACAGTTTCGTTAATATACTGGCTAATTTTCCTACTACTCGCAAAATCAAAAGCAGGAGCAAAACCTGGGATTGAAAACAATCTTTGCAGAGAATTATGCTCTCAAAAAACACATTTAAGTGCTGACATATGTCGTTATTATTATTCCTGCTCATTATTGAGAGGTGAGCTTCAATAATTTTCTCTACAATTAAAAAATGTCTAGTTTTCAATAATAAATCTAGTTTTTAATAATAAATCATAATAAAATCAATTTAAGACTTAGATGAATCGTGTGGTTCACAACTCTCGATACTTTTTCGTCCAAAAGTCGCAGATTCTTTCAGTGAGTTGATTCTTGCGACAACTAGTTGCAAAAATGGACTGTCTTGTCAAAAAAGTATCTGCGGATCTAAAGAAGTTCCAAATTTAAATTCCAAAGAATTCAAAAGACAATTAAGTTCTGGTGAATTTTATAGAAGATTGACTAGAGAAAATGTTGGAGAAAAAGGGTCTGAGTGTGATAAGACTGAAGAAAATGATAAGTATGCAAAGTATAATTATTGACATAATAAAATATTGAAATAAATTGAAAAAAATTGATACGAATTATTTATAATTATGATTGTAATTTGATTATAATTTTTCTGATCAGTGACGTCGATTATCTACACCTGGAGGAAGATACTATGGTGATTGATCAGGACGAGAATTATGACTATCTAGGACAGCCTAGTAGGGATCAAATCGATGGAATTGATGACGAAGACCTCGAAAATCGAATGACGGAAGTTGACAAGGTACAGATAACATTTGAGCCTTCGGCGACAAACAGTCCTGTTATATTTAGACCAAAAAAAGCAGCTCTTGATGACGGAAGCTTCGATAATGTCAGAAGACGAGGAGCCGATAAAGAAGCAAAATACGGATTCGATTTTGAAGATAAGAAATTATCGCAATCACCAGGGCCTGATATTTATTTATTAACAGACGCTACGGAACCGTTGTCTGGAATTTTATTTTCAACGCAATTACCTGAGGGGAAAAAAAATTATCAAGCAGTGAGTTATTTATTAATTATTAATATTTATCATTCATTATTCTATTTCATTAAAATTTGATATTTTTATATTTTGATAGTGTATTTGTATTTTGTATTTTTTATAGTGTTTTAAATTCTAGGTGTTAATTAAAGGAAAAAAGGATTTTTTTGATGATGACTTCCAAAATGTGTATTTCCAGTTAAGTGGAATAAAATATAAATTAGTTTACAAAAGAAATATGCTGGACGAATTGAATCTGCTATTATCTATAGTAAAAATGAGAAGTGCAGAGGATAACGGAGATAAATACGTGTCAGCGGAGAGAGGTAAAATTCTCTATGATTTATTCAAGTACTATCTAGAGCAAAATTCACTTTTTCAAAAATTGGGAGTGCAGTCGAATTTTATGGATGGACCAATTTTAGATAATTCAGAACTATTACTACGTAAAAGACGAGAGAATGAAAATTCGGGTATTTTCAATTCAGAAATCAAATTTGCAACACCGAAAAGTATTCAAGATGTTATTAAATGTGTAAAAATTAATAAAGATGATACGACACATTTCCAAAACGAAAGCTTGAAGCGAAATAAGTCAGAAGAGAGAGTCAATGAATGGAAGAATATCAATGAAAAAGGTTCTGAAATTAATTTAGGAAAGTCTGATAATAAACAAAATTTGTTAACCCAGAACAATAATATGACTCTGAAGATGTTAAAAGATTTTGTTAATGACAGCATGGTAGGTTTTAAGGATCAGCTGAAGAGGATTGAGAAACAAATCGGCGGAGTTGAAAGGAAACTAGAAGATGTTAAAATGTGTGGAAGAGACAGAGATATGAATGGAAATATTTTTATCTCATCTTCAGAGAAGATAGAAGAAACAAATGATAGAAATCGATTCTCAAAATTGAATAGACTTAACCGGATTCTTAATCACGATAAATTAATTCAAGACATTCTCGCAAGGAATAATCAGAAAGAGGGAAAAAGAGTTAATGGAATTGAAACTGGTTCAACAATTGAAGCTTCACCGAAGAAAGGAAGCTTTAGTGAGGAAGCTTCTCCTAATGCTTTTCATCTACGTAAAAGTTTGAGACTAAACTCACCGGTTTCCAGATATTTTGGAAGTTATGAAGAATTGTCCAGAAATGAAGAATCAAGAAGAGATCAGGAAAGATGGAGAAGTTTGCAATTTAAGGATAGGGATGCTGATGTAAAAAGAATGGAAGAAAGTCTAAGATTTGCCAAAATGGTTGAAGATTTAAAAAATTCGAGACTTCGTCGAATCAATTATAATCCAGAGGAATCGTTATTCAACCTTGACAATTTGAAGGAAGTTCCAAGATTTATTGAGCCTTTCAGACAGCCCAGAAAAAGGGACTCTCAAAATGAAGAGTCGTTAGAAGCTTCCCAGGATTTTATTTATCAGAAAAAAAATATCTCAGGTATGAAGGAACTGATAGAATTTTAAAGAGGTTTACGTAACATGAATGGATAATAAGATTAATTTTTATTATTTTCCCTATTTCAGATCCATTGAGACGTTCTGGAAGCTCATCTTCAAGAGAAGATTCCCAAGCAAGATGGCCAATATATTCGAGTGCCACTTCCTGGAAAATGTTCATTGCTAAAAAAGATCCAGATTTCTCTCGAAGAATCCAGTTGAAGAGAACCAAAAGCTCTCCGGCAGGTTTGATTCGGCCTTTGAATCAGGAAGAGATGCCAGGGTATCGAAGAAAGCAAAGGGTGGTTAATCGAATACCCTCACTTCCGGATTATCTGGATTACCCTCAAGGTCAGGGGTACGCGACTCTAGGCGGAAACTTGTCCCGTGGTGATCAATCAAGATTAGTAAATGATCTCACACTGAATGAATCTCACTCTCCAGCTGTCTATCAACCTGATAATCGCAACAATTATTCTTCTAGAACAGAAGATAACGGTGAATATTTATTTTCGATTTTTAGATCACCTCTGAAGAAATAAGAACGTCCTTGGATCCCAGAAGGGAGTTTCTGATCTTTTTTGATTTTTAGGAAAGAAGCTCCTTTTCATTCAAAAAAATTGATAAAAAGAAGAAAGAAGCTCCGTTTTATTCAAAAAATCGATAGAATCTCAAGAGAAGTTATTTCTGGACTAGAAGATTCTAGTTAGGAAAATTAAAAGGATTTTGAAGATAAACTTCAAATATTCGATTTTGTAGGACAGAATGAAGATTTTTCTCATTGACAAGTGTACGAAAGCGAAGAAAAAGAAGAAGTTTTTTATTTTATGGGTTCAACTGTGCAAGATTCTTCGATACTCCAATGAAATACCTTGAAATACAATGAAATACCTTATTGAGGGTCCAGAAATAGATTTCAAGAAAACGAGAGGTACTTGTCAAGAGGGAAGGCACAAGGTTTAAAATTATAAATAACCGCTACTAACGTGAAGAGAAATAAAAAATAATAGAAGATACTATAATTAATAATTAATATTAGAAGTTATTAATTCAGTAATTTTTCATGGTCATGAAGCTGGGGATGAATTACTTTTACTCCCTAGAGACTAAAAAGTGACATTATATGTAAATAATACAGACTTTCAAAATAAAAGCTTCTTAACTTTTTTTTGACTGAAAAATGTTCCGTTTCTTCCCATTTTAAACGCTTTTTTCGACTCGTCTGCAAAATTACTATGACAGTCAAAATCGTCATTTTTAGCTCATTTTGGCCAGTTTATCTCAAAAACCAGTGGTCAAATTCTAGAATCTCAAATTCTACAGAAAAATTCGGATTCAGCGCTCAACATTTCGTAAGACACGACTGTTTTATCGCAAAAAAAGTTCCTTGTGTATTTTTACTCCCTAGGAAGTAAAAAAGTAGAACAGTCTCGCTTCGTTTGCATGAAAAACGGCTTAAATCATACATTATTATAAAAAGCCAGGGGAGAGAGGGACTTTCTCGAATCTACTTTTTTAGTACTCGTAAAAAAAGTCCCTCTTCTACCCCTTGGTGCATAATGTACTATTTTCAACATTGAAGGATTCTATTCTATTTTATTCTATTCTATTCTATTAAGAAACAACTGTTTCATCGCAAAAGAAATCCTTATATATTTTACTCCCTAGGGAGTAAAAAAATAGAAAAGTCTCTCTTCGTTGGCATGAGAAACGGCTTAAATCATACATTATTATAAAAAGCCAGGGGGGAGAGGAACTCTCTCGAATCTACTTTTTCAGTACTCGTAAAAAAAGTCCCTCTTCTTCCCCTTGGTGCATAATGTACTATTTTCAACACTGAAGGATTCTATTCTATTTTAAGGATTCTTTTCTGTTTTAAGGATTCTATTCTATCCTATCCTATCCTATCCTATTCTATCATATTCTATTCTATTCTATTCTATTCTATTCTATTCTATTCTATTCTATTCTATTCTATTCTATTCTATTCTATTCTATTCTATTCTATTCTATTCTATTCTATTCTATTCTATTCTATTCTATTCTATTCTATTAAGAAACAACTGTTTCATCGCAAAAGAAATCCTTATATATTTTACTCCCTAGGGAGTAAAAAAATAGAAAAGTCTCTCTTCGTTGGCATGAGAAACGGCTTAAATCATACATTATTATAAAAAGCCAGGGG
>UCOH01006328.1:0-29822 GCA_900474275.1 Synergus japonicus
CGAATGGCCCGAATGAATTTTCTTGCAAAGGGTTTCACTTCGGGCGCCATTGTGAGGGTTCTATTTGTCCAAAATGACTTGATAACCTCACTTTCCTTAAGTTCAGACATCGCCTTAACGATTCAGACCGGTTCCAAGATGATTCCAAGCCTGTGAATCTTGGAAAACCCGATTGAAACAAAAAATTACTTGTAAAATCGTGCTTTTTTTGTTTCAAACTGCATTTTTCGAACAAAAAATAATTTTTTTCGATCTAGAACCAGTCTAGATCATTGACACGATGTCTGAACTTAAAGAAAGTGAGGTTATCAAGTCATTTTCAACAAATAGAACCCTCACAATGGCGCCCGAATGGCCCGAATGAATTTTCTTGCAAAGGGTTTCACTTCGGGCGCCATTGTGAGGGTTCTATTTGTCCAAAATGACTTGATAACCTCACTTTCCTTAAGTTCAGACATCGCCTTAACGATTCAGACCGGTTCCAAGATGATTCCAAGCCTGTGAATCTTGGAAAACCCGATTGAAACAAAAAATTACTTGTAAAATCGTGCTTTTTTTGTTTCAAACTGCATTTTTCGAACAAAAAATAATTTTTTTCGATCTAGAACCGGTCTAGATCATTGACGCGATGTCTGAACTTAAAGAAAATGAGGTTATCAAGTCATTTTGAACAAATAGAAACCTCACAATGGCGCCCGAATTGAAACCCTTTGCAAGAAAATTCATTCGGGCCAATTAAAGAAAATGAGGTTATCAAGTCATTTTGAACAAATAGAAACCTCAAAATAGCGCCCGAACGAAAAAAAAAGTGGAATGCGAAAATCGTTCGCATTCCACTTCATTTTGTAGTAATTTAAATTTAAAAAATAGATGCCAGCGCGCAAGCGTCCCGAAAGGCGCAAGTGTGGCGAAGCGCGACATGTGTATGAGAATGTGCCCGTGTAAGCGGGCAGATTTTCTTTGTTATATATTTATCGTAACAAAACTTAAAGTTACTATTTTTTATACTTTTTATTTTAAATTTGCTTCTTCTCTTGATTGTGGAACTAATTGAATGTGAAACAGTATCCAGTACACCGATACATTATAGGTATTTTTCAAACATCATTGAAGCAAGAAATTGATCGTGACGCACTCGTTCATTTTGGATGCATAAAACTTGACAGCAAGACATTGCGTTATATAGATTGGCGTCTTCTTTGGTGGTGTGGATCCTTCGCGTGTCTCTTATCGTCTAAGTAAAAGAAGCGGTTGTTGGAGGCTGAAAACTCGAGAATTTGTTTATTTTTGCAGTCTTAATACTCTCTGATTCCTGGGTAGATAAAAAGTCGATGAAACGTGCAGAGTACTGTGAACGAGATCGTGATGACATTGGTTGAGTGTGATACGTATAAAGTAGAATTCTTTTTGAAAATTTCACTCGGATTTGTTAATACCACTTGCAATTCGCTGCGATTTGCAACCGCGGAGTTTTGTTACTCACCCCTAGGGGCTAATTTCGAGTTCAAGATCACATTCTCTAACGAAGTTCACGCAGAAATTGCTCCTGGTTCAGGATATTGCGCCCAAGGTTCTTCTTAGAGATTCTTGAATTTCAAAATCTTCAGTCGACACTTTTTCTAATGCAAATATTTATCTAAAGAGGGATAAAGTAGATTCCGATCAGCAAATAATAATTGCGAACATTGCATCATTTCCCTCTGAAAAATATTTGAAAGTTTTCAATGAATGAATCGCTACTTTGTGCGAAATTAATCGTATTATGAATATATCATGTAACATTCTAGTAACGCAATGCAATTTGTTGTAATGTAAATAGAAATTTGCAACACAATATCTCTGTCGGCTACAATTTCAAATATCTATAGGAATATTGTTTATATTTGTATCTGTTTACAATCAAGTGATCATATTTAAATATAATTAATACAATATCCTTTTATTTTTATGCTTTCAGGTAAGCCGACTTGCAGTCTGACAACGAGATTAAACTCAACTGTTCATCTGAAAGTAAATATGTAGATTCAATCGTACGTAGCACCTATTTGCATTATTGTAATTCGAAATTGATTTTAATGACGTTTCGTGAAATATCATGAATATAGAGATCGTGTCTAATTCGTACCTCATTAATATACATCGAAATGAATCGAGAAATTGATGTGACAGGTGCGTAAAGGACTGAAAGTACTTGATCAAAATGCACGTTCATTGAAATATCACAGTGGCTATTCAGTGTACACTCCCTTGAATTAATTTGAAGCCCTGGGATTACAACAGTTCGATAGACAAGTCACGTCTTCTCAAGTACCGAATAAAAATATTCTCAAGGTACTGAAACACGTGTACGAGTGTATTTCGCAGTTCTCTGACATTTTTTATACTTCTTTCTTTGATACGTGCTTATTTTTAACTGCCAGTTCCATGTCAATCCTTGACATCAACTTTAATTAAGTATATTAATATCCGGAATAATATAATATTAAATTTGACCTTTGCCTTCTGAAAATTGCATCAGCGGGTAATCTTCTCTTTTACCGCAAAGCTGTTCAGTTGTGATCATAACTCTATGTGATTTTTAGTCTTATTTTCACCTAATAGACTGTGATTTTTCTCCCATGGAATCGATACTCGCTCGCCTCTTATCTCAGGGTAACTGTGCATTTTTGGAATACAAAAGGCCTCATTACAAATGCGCACTCGCTTACGTCTGCCTACGTTGCGAAGGAAAGTCAACGAACTCACTTGGAATAAATTCCATTGATTCGGTACCATTGTACAAACTCGTTGGAAACACCTTTTCTGACACAATGCCCGACGACTGATGCTTTCAATATGTCGAGATACGTAACGCGGATCAAGAGCGATCTCAGCATTATCTTTGATCTTTGTTCGGATCAATTTGATGGAGGCTGGGTCGATTTTCAGGCACAGCTCTTCCGCATCAGTCTTCTTTTAGAAAAAGTTTACTATCTACTGATCAGAACTCAAAGACCAAGCAGGAAGGAAAATATTTTTCCAAGTAACTAATAAACTACATTTAATTTAGATAGAAGAGTTTCCTATTATGATGAATGATTTTGCATAGCTTATATAATCACGTATATAATCACGACCCATTATATACGCATAACTGTAGAATGATCACACAAAGAAATAAAATGCGGAAGTGGTTCTCGCCATGTCAGAAATGCAACAAGACATTTCTATGAATTTTCTTTACTGGCTTAGACATTGCGAGCTGTAGCTATCAACCCTTTATTAACGCTCTCCATCAGGAAATGCCTTTAATCGAGTCCATTGTGTGTCCACTTGCGGATATTTTCTCAAAATAATGTAACATGCCTTCTTCCGTAAGTCGGCTTGAGTGTCCGCTTCACAATGGTCTCGCAACACAACTAATGATCTTCTACAATGGTTTTCTGGCACGGAAACACTTCAACTGACGCGTGAGGATTTCCGGTGCTGGGATTTACTCTGAATTTGGGTTAACAAAAGAAAACCCGAGTATAAGAAACATGCATAACACCAAAAAATCTGACATTCGCCAGTCATATATCCGTAGATACTAAATAAAAGCTGGTTAGATTGTAATTTCCTATTATATTCCAGTGCAATTGATCATTGTTTATGTTATATCTTTCTCTGAGATATAAATAGACAGGCTACAGAAGTAGAAAATCTTTGCATATGATGTAAAGACCGAATAGCGCAGATAGTTATGCACGAAGCCGAGGCACGTTTGCAATAAGACATAACAACGAGATGGTGTGTGCAATAACATCGCTATACGAGCTCCATCCGAGCAATTCGAGTTTAAACTCGTGCAGGGTATATATAGGGTGTATAAATTCGTGTAATACGATAGGAGTGGATCGAATCGACGATCACAAATTCGCTCAGAATATCCAATCCGACACGAACGTTTCAGACATTCAACGTGACGATTCATTGACAACAGAACTGAAAAGCTCAGTTGATCGCGTCAAACAGGAAGAAAAAAAACCATAATCCAATTTGTTCTGAAGTCTTAAAAGTTTGCTGTTGACAGATTAGTGTCAATTTGGATTCTTCAGTTTAATTAAGTGAAGTTTCATAGCATCAACATTTATAATTTTTATTTCGGAGAAAGCTTATCAATTTTTGAGTATTCTAATCGGCTGCAGGTATAGAAATGCGCACATCATAATTCTGATGACCCAGCTAGATGAATTAATATGAGAGAGTGCACTCTACGTGTCATTATTTATAGAACAGTAAGAGCGAAACTGAGAGAGTCTGATAGGCAATCAAGGCAGGGCGCGCATGCAACATTCCTCAGCTGAGTCACCAGTCATACATAACTAGCCTTTCTTTTATGCTTTCCATCGATGGACCATAATAATAGCATTGCACCGATCCACCTATTGTTTACGTATCGCCTGTTCATCCTCAAGTTATGTTGAAGCTCAACAAACTAGTCACTTTGGTACTAGTCGGTTCCATCCTACCAGGAGGTCTTATACGTCTCCGAAGGGAAAAGAAAATGATGAAGTGAAAAAAGGACAAGGGCTTGTGTTGTTCTTTCAACATCTGAACTCTTTAAACCATTGTAAAAACATATCTTGTCAATCATATCAATCAGAGCTCGATTTATCTTGATTCAAGATCCATCATCAGATCTGGATAACTTTGTCCGTCTCCAGTTAAGTACCTTTGGTCTCAGCCACCCTTTCCCTCGGACTTAATTGTACCTCAAGTCATGAAAAAGACAATCAGGTTTGAATTGACTTGACATGAATTCGCGGTCAAGTTCGGTGACTTCAATTCTCTCAGGACTCGGGCGCCCTTAATACATTTTCAATTTCAATTTAACTTACAAGCAACATGTATGTTGAATTCAGTTAGAATAAATTCGAACCGTGACGTTTGGTGGAGATCTAACGAGGAAAGACGTGCAGTTTCTCGCCGTAAATCATTCACGATTCTCCCTTATCTCGCTTGTTATATCTTGCACGAAAGTGTTCAGAGTGCAGTTCTCTACTCTCTCGTTCACTGTGACCCGGTACATAACCACTAACCCAAGCTGTGTACCCACTGTCAACCAACTTTGTGGCCTGTAGATTCGTATGGAATGAAGTACGAGCGACTTGTTGTCGTCAGTTGTTGTTATCTTCCCTTCCAGGTGTTGTGGACATACAAGAGAGAGCAAAAGACGGCAAACACTAACGACTGTGATGCGACGAGCGTGCAATCGCGGTGACGTGCCTTGAAGTTGTTTATTTTACGTTTCATTAGGCTTTTTTAATTTAGGTGCCTTGAATCGAACAACCAACCGATTTCGCTCGCAAAAATATTCAAACGCCACTCCAACGATCAGCGACGCGAAAACCGTGCCAATCGCATTGATGCGAAAACGGTTTCGCGATATGTACAACCAAGTAACGAGTTCCGCGTTTGACGTGGGCGTCTCGATTTTTTTTAATACGTGCCTTGACAGCCTACACAATTTCAGTGAACTGAAGTACCGCATTTATTTGTCTTTGCGGAGGAAAAGAAAAATGATAAATAAATGAGAGAAGGAAGGAAAGTGTTAAGATTGTGGAAGAAAATTAATGTGGAAGTTAAAATGCTTGCAGAATAAATTTAGGACATGACCTGTATACTGAAACTAACTTGTAGTACTGAAATTAAAAGGATCGCTCATATTATTTTGTACAATCTGCAGCATTTTTACCATCAATTTACCGAACGTTGTTATTACAGTTTGAATATTACATGGATACAATATCCAGGATTTAATATTCAACAAAGGATATATAAAATTGAATTTACAGCTAGTGTGCATGAATATAAACTTGATGTGAACCGACGTAAACAAGAGGTTGCTCCTGTATCGATTACCCATAGTAATATTGCATGAATATGGAACCATCGTTTGTACCAGCGGTCTCGTGATAAAGTAAATATAGTGGTGGATAAGCACGCAAAATATGTGATACTGCACGTGGAACAGCGTATATGCAAATAATCGCTTTGAGCGAAAATTAATCACATGAAATTCTTTTGCATAGTAGCGAAAATAAATGAAAGAAATATCAGACAAGGAAAAAGAAAAATTGCGGGGAAAAATACGACTTAAATTATCGAAGAATGAGAATGGAAACTGTATCGATTTGTTATATAATATAGAATGATGAATGAAGACGATATTTCAAACTGATGAGTGGATTAGATTAGATAACGCCCAAGGCAATTACGCAATTCCTCCCAATCATCATTAAATCTGATTTTAAGGAAGGGACTCGTCTGCCCTCGAGCAAAAAACGCGTACAATCAAATTGCAATCCTAATCGTGCAATTTTTTCTAATTTTATTGTAATGAAGAGAGATATCATTATTTTAGCCCCTGTAGCATATTTTTCTCCACCTCAATCCTTAATGTCGAAAAAGTAAAAAATTCGATTTTCAAAGATCTCTGTATCACATAAAATACGATTTCCCTGCCTCCAGGCATAATAATTATCTTAGAGGACTCTGGGACAATTTAAGCTTTAGATTTGATGCGCAATCAAATTGTCGAGTGAAGAAAAGGCAACTGCGAGAAAGAAGGAAATTGTTCCGTAGCCTGAAGGTTCATTTTCTTCGATTCATTAAATTACAAACGAGGACCTCCAACGTCTAAAAACAAGTTTCGCTTCTGTATCTTTTTATGATGTGGCCCATCGATTTTTTGTCGCCAAATTGCTCTGACCCAAAATATAAAATGATACGGTGGATCTTTTTTTTTTTCTTTCAAAAAAAGATAATCTCCCGAAAAGTGGTATAGCTTCGAATCCTTTTCCTCAATCTCAGATTAAAGGAGGTTAATCGATTATGCCTACATCTTTAATCTGTTATTCATGTAATCCAATTAGTATAATTTACCTCTAAAGCATGATAAACAATATTCTCACAACCTGGAATTTATTTTCGAATTTTCTACAGTATGTGCCACTATAATTGCAATTTTCTTAACTTGACACCTTCCCACTTTTTCCGAACATGATTGCAATGTAAAACTACTTTCCTGAAATATTACAATTCACTTAATTACCTAAGATATTAGACTTCTAATTAAGGGAAGAACCTATTGTGTCCTAATAAATTAGAGACTTGAAATTGCCTCACAAAGCGTGAAATAGAGTCTTTGTGCTGATGACTGATCGCCTACGAAGAAGTGATTTCCAAGAAGGATTTTTTTCAGCGGCGAACTCAAAAGCACTCTTCCTTCATTCCCCCAGTCAACTGCCAACCGAGTGCGTGGTTATGTTCACATGAATGAACTTCTCGTCGTACGTTCTTCTTCCTTCACTTCCTCTCACTCTTTATCACTTCTCTTTCTCTTTCTCTTTTTTAGTGTCCTATTTATAGTACGAGGACGTTCGTAAGTGTCTCGAGTCTCAGACATACAAATCGCGTAGGTGGATGCACCCAAGAAGCGAATGTGTGTTTATGGTGAGAGTCGCGTACATGTGGAATCTGGATGTGTTTGTTAGCTGTATGTTAGTTGTGCTAGCTAGCTGCTGGCACTTGGTTATGTCTCGAATGATCAAAGTGACAGGAAATCGTTCGAGGCAGATTAAATGGTGGTACCCAGAGCTCGCGAGAGCTGCACGACAATAAGACGTAATCGTTCTTGCTGACAAACACTAGCATATTTGTGAGCTTTTGGGGTGAATTCTCTCTGTGTGTATAACCTGCATTACAGTTGTTACAACACAAGTCTGCTGTAATTTCCAAAAATAAGGAAACGCGTATTAAACACACGAATACAGAAACATAAACCCGTCAGAAACGTACTTATACAATATTCAAAAACATTTGAAATTACTTTAGTAAGCTTTCTTCACTAACCATTAAGCAGTGGTCATACCATGCTGAAAGCATCAGTTCTCGTTAGATCACTGAAGTTAAGCATCATTGGGCGCGGTTAGTACCTAGATGGGGGTGACCAACTTGGGAACACCTTGTAATTACTGTTGTCATTTACGTTATGGCCTTTTATGTACGAAGTTTTAAAAGCTGGGTACAGGCCAATGTACCGTACCTTAAGAGAACTATCTTAACTAACTTAACTAACTTAACTAACTTAACTATCTGAACTAACTTAAGAGAACTTAACTAACAATTTTTGAACATTACCTCCGTTTATACATATATTTTTTCCATTGATGTTTCTTTGATGTACCGAAACTGCACGCTCGCATAATTCAGCGTGTAATTGACTCTCACTAGTGTTCATCTATGGTGATTTTTTTTGAAAATGCCTTCCTTGATTCGCGGATACTAATCGAGCAGCCACGGTTCATAAAACGCTCAGTGCTCGCAACAATATGCACGCGTGGTCGAGCACAGTGTGTTTAACGAGGCGCTTACCGCGACACATAACTCATTTCAAAAACGATTGATCTGAGGTATAGAAAAGAGGGAAAAATTCGACATTTTTGCGGAAATACCTCTAAAGAACGAAACTCTATAGATTATCTTTCTGCTCGAGATTGGAAAAATGATAATTAGGAACTATACTTGCATCCTGACCCACCTTCTTAGAAATTTAGTGTTTAATTTACATACATTCGTAGATGATAAAACTTTTTAAGAATACATATAAAATTTAGGGGCTTTTGTGTATTTATGGCCACCCTGGCGAAACTTTTTGGGACTGAAATTCATTGATTCCTCCAGTAAACTGCCTCTCGACTCAGGATCTTTTTTGCGGATTCGTTTCTGATATTCTTTCTGTTTTGCTTACTTTTTTTTATTTATTTTTTTTTGTAAGTGGAAATAACGTGAGATACAATGGCTTCTATAAATATGTAGTCATCTCATTTATGTCTAACCTATATAACCTTCGTGCAATCAACTAAGTAATAGGTCTGGCTTCTAAATGTACTTTAATGTAAGAGAAACACTTTCTCCTGTCACAAAATATGTAATAAATTGCAATTCGTGACTTCCTCGAGTGAATGTTACATAAAATGTTCATATTAATGCACTGTGAAAATTGATACTCGAAAGAAGGTCACTGTTACAATGCATTATCTTTTGGAGCGAGAAGAGACAACACTATATGGAAATTTCGACTCTTCAATATTCATTTATGTACTTAGTACATAATTTAAAAATTTTACATCGATAGGTCAGTTAACTTATGCATTATGCAAAACTGCAACCTTTATATTATTACTTTCGAGTTTTTTTTTAACCCTTTTTCTTAGCAATTATTGACCTTTTCATCTTGCAGATATATTAATATATATATATAGATAGTGAAATGTTCGAAACTACTTTCTATTTTCAAACTTAGAATCGTTTTGTAATATAAAAATTGAATGACTCATAAATACAGTGTTTATGAATGACTATCAGTTAAATTGAATCTATAATAAGTCATGTTATTAATAAAATCATGAGTTTTCAAAAATATCTGTAAAATTAAAGAATTATGTACCATTGAATACGCGTTCGCAAGTAATGCTACTAACAATCATTGAGGAGGAGGAGGAGGATGAGGGAGTGCCTTGGTTATGCAAGCGAAAGCGAATGATAGGAAAAAGAGTCGAATAGATTTATACCCATGCAGATAAAGACACATTTGTATTTATATTCTTGTGTAGGTAATTATATATGGAAATGTTCGTTCAGTGACTCTTAAAAATACATAATGACAAAATGAGATAGCAATTAGAAAATTGAATGTTCTTTATTGCATGTCCGGACCTCGGTCCGGACAATGGGTTTGGATCGCGGGCACTGGGACATTTGGTGACATATATCACTCCGTGGGAGTTGACATTGTACTCACAACTCGATTTTTTCGACTATTGCAGTATATGACCTAAATATAATATTTAAATTAAATAGTCATATTGCACATTGTGTGTAGATGCCTTTTGTTCTTCTAAACTTGTTGCTCTCGAAGGAATGTTTCTCTGTTAAATGCCCCACAGTTATAGATTCGGCATGCAAGGGCTCTCTCAATCGTTTTATTATATTATTATAGAAGCATGAGTCAATAGTGATTTATCATCGATTGATCATGGTGTAAACACCGTTTTGATTCCTAATGAACGTTCTTGGGCGGCGCCTGCTGAAACGATGGATAGGTTTAAGGCTTTCGTTGAGACATAGAATATTTCAGTGAGAGTTAAATCGATCCATCAAGTTCAAATGTAATGCACCTATTTATCATGCAACTAAGGCTTGATCATGATCGATTTGTTTCACTTCACCATTCAGTAATAGAACATGGCACTTCAGAAATTTCTTAGTCTCCCTGAATATTAAATCGAACAGTGAATAGCGATTGTTCAATATTATTAAAATTTTTTTACAATCTCAAAGTACATAACTATGCATGAATAGCCAAAAATGTCATCAGATATACATTTTAAAAGAAATGCGACGATTTCTTGGGCAGATTCGTCAGTAGAGGCAAGTGAATGTTAAATGCATTTAATGGTTACATAAATTTAGTGCATGTCACTCGGTTAATATATTATCTTACAACGAGGGTCAAAACTCTCGTTCCTCACGCAATAAATTAACATTTGTCTAACAAAGGTACGACCGCGAGCATTTATTCGCCCTTGACACTTTGTTCTTTGCGCAGGCGGAGTTTTACAGTTTAACAGTTTAACAGTTTCACATTTAGAGTTTAAGAATTTAACAGTTTTACTGTTTTACCGTTTTACAACGTGTCGTCGTCATCAATATTGAAATTGAACTCGTAATACCGTAATGTTCAAGAGAGTGAATTAAAGGCCTTAAATCGGATATAATATATGCGGTTTCACACAACGGAAACTACAATCTCGCCGCATAAGAATTTACGACATGGTATGCGAATTTAAATGCTCTGCGGTTTGTGCTTTCGATTTTCTTGAGACTGCGGGTGATTTCACCGGATAGGATACGTTGCCATTTTTATGGCACGCTTCCAAGTGTTTCAACGATTACTGAAGAAAGAAGATCACTTCTAGTGATCTTCAACTTTCTTCTAGTTAGAAGAGACTTTCAACTAGTTAGTTGCCAAAGTCGTTTTTACAGTGTCATTTAATAACTCACATTATTGTGAAATTCTGATATATGAATCACATTTGATATTATAAGATTCCAGACTGTCGACCTTGATTCACTAGCAGCTTTCGAATATGACAGTTAACGCAGTGCCATTGCGCGATAGCACAAAATATGTCCTCGTGCGGGCACTATCGAAATTAACGCCTGCATAATGTATGAAGCGATAATATTGCGGACGTGACATACGATGTACGATTGGGTCGACATTCGTAGACAGGAAGTTCCACAAGGAGACCAGCTAACCGACGATTTGACCCGTTTCGAGTCTCCTTTATAATTCTCGTGTTCGCACAGAATTTGTCGTGATTCGATAATTGTAATGTCAATTTGTTTACATATATACTGGAAAACAATTTACCTGCAACAAAATTTATCCTAGGAGTGTTATTTCATCACTGAAATGGTGTAGCGGACCATGAGAACATATGAGAAATTAAACATATGTTGTACTTTATTTCTTCTGTGGTTATAAAAGGATAAATAGGTGACTTTTAACATTACATTTATAACATCCAATCTGGACATTCTTCATCAGCTATCTACATTGTTTCGAAACAAAATTACCATGTACAAATGATGAAAAGTTCAATCAAAACACACACAGCCTCTAGAATATTATAATTTCCTCCTTGAGAAACAGCGTTCAAACATGAGAGAAGAGTATTTGTACTCTTTGCTGCCACGTGTTTTCATCGTGTAGTGGGTATAAGAAAGAGAAAAAATCTAACAAAAATCATGGTGAGTGGGTGGTTGTACGATTTGATGGTCGGCCGGTTGCCTGCCTACGCACAAGCTGACTGCTCCCATTGAAAACGATCACGCCATTGAATATCTTTTACCAGAAAGTGGAACATATGTCGTATGCTTAAAAACTCAATAAGCCATGAGTGCACAGAATGCGACGTATGTTTACATGGGAAACGGGATGCGCTACTTGCGAAACTGGGACGTTTTTTGAGGAACCGAGAATTTTGAATTCTTAATAGCACAAACTTTTATAAGTGGGTCACTTCAAACTTTAAACCTAAAAGGTGTTCTTGAAAACTAAGATCATTCAAACTCTACTTCCCATGCAGTTTCTTCTAATCATATAGTATTATCTCAACTTCTGTATAATTTCTTTCTATGTTGCTTTTACAGTGAATTTTAGAGTTCAAAAACCTTGCAGGATTACATGATTCTTGCGAGCGGAATCAAAAGATAGATCCCGCATAGAAGGAAGTGTATGAAGCAACGTTGATGGGTGAATTTAAGTACATGCGCGGTGAAATCTGGTCGACATGCGACGCATAGGTGCATATTATCAGAGGATGGCATAATTATGCGCATACCTTGAGGGAAGAGTCGTAGAGTACACAATGCGCATGTCTTTCTTGATCTTTTTCCCTTTTTGTTTTCTCCCTTCGTCCCTCGTCCCTTTGCTTTCGGGCACCGAACTTACTATAAGCTGAGAGACTAAGCTACAGCAGAGCACTCAGTGCACCAAGTCATTACATCATTACAGAGTTACACGCTCGAATGGCTGTTGCTACAAATTACAGAGAGATGGCCAACCTGTCCTGCCTCCTGATAACTGTATGGAGCTGCATCCAACGTTTCTCGCATGCAAAAGGTTCTAGCCCGACAGCAACTACGCATTGTTATCGAAATTGTTCTCATCTCTCGTAGAAATGAAAGTTGGAATTAGATAAATCACCATTTCTAGAAAAAGTTTCATGATGATAATAATGGATACATCAAAACATCGACATATTCCATCAGGTGAAAAACGCTACACATATTGTTTATTCGAATGCAAAACTAAGCTCAAAGCGTTTGAAATAGCAAATTCCTTTAATTTTGAAAATGCAGATGTTGTGCAATTGCAGAGTGGTAGACGAGGAGCAGTAATTCAGTAATTACGTTCCAGTTGAAATGGGCCCTCCAAGGAGCTCGACGAACTCTCGGACTCCACATTCCCGAGTTCCGGAGACTATTTCGGTGTTCTTCATACCGCAGCATCATATAATTACCATCTGAATCATAAGCGTTCTCCTGGTACAGTGGTCGGCTTACGTGAGGACGAGACACGGTTGTCGTTGCGCGTTGCGCGTACCATGTGAGTCATTGCACCGTTGACAGCGACGCATGCTGTCGCAGCGACGAATATAAATTATTCAAGCAGAGTTTACAGTACCGCGTTTGTAATATCGTATGACACAGCATACCGACAAATAGTGACTCCTGGCTACCAAATATGCTGGCCCAAGTGCAGCGCAACTAGCCGGTATTCCCTCACCCTTCCGAGTATTTCTTCCGAGTAACCAACTTCGTCTAACTGCGCAAATGATGATCACTATCTTACTCAGAGAAGCCAATAAGAATATTCCTTGGGCAAATTTTCATTTAGGATCTTAATTTAATCTTCTCAGAATTCAAAATTCTTGACATAACTATAAAACTTTTACGATTAATAGTAGCTAGATTAAATAAACATTCGGAGAAATATAAATTAGGGTAAATTGTTATTCGGTAAAATGAAAATGAGGTAAAATTAAATTTGTGGAATATTCATCTAAAAAATATATTATCTTCAAGTAATTCCGAATAAAAGTTACTCTGTGCATTTAAACTGATAGCATTCAATGAAATTCGAGAATACTTCCAAGTCTAAAATAATGCTAAATCGTATAATACACTTTGCAGTGTAATAATGAGCAAGGCTTGAATGAGTAAACAGGTTCTTGGTGAAGGGAGATAAGTGCTTGTCTCCCGAGAAAGTGTAAAGTCTTGCAATTTATTCACAGTTTCCGCGGAATCATTGAAGCTTTTTATTACATGGTAGTATTTATCACACCCCAAACGGATAGGGGTGGGTAAAATATGTATCTTTAGACCCCAAAAGTCAAGCGTCTTCAAGATTATTTGCATAATCTGATACGCGATATAGTGTTACGCGTTCGTAACTATTAATTTGGTCGACTCGCCATTGTAATTTGTAACCGGGCTATGACGGCAATAATTATCCGTTGATATATGTGCTTCGTGTATGGTGAACCATACTTACTTACTCTCTGTGAAGAAACCTGGCTCACAATCAGGTCCACTGTAGATCACCAACGTGTCTCGGACAACATTTCGATTTCATTGCGGAAACCGTGTTATAATCCAGACAGTAGGTCGCCTCTCTATCTACATTGCAAAGTTCAGCTTTTCAGGATTTGATATATATTTCATGTAGTGTCGTATAATATATTACGTAAAAATTTGAAATATCTCTCCAGTTAAAAATCAATTCATTTTTATTGCATATATGACATTTTCTAATCAATTATTCTTTGTTGTTGCAGGTAAATTTCGCTTCTAGATGAACTGGACTGATTTCGCTGGTGTGGTGAGATAAGATAAATGAGATTTTTATTATTTCGGAGATCTATGAATAAGAATAACTTCCTTACATTTATCAATCGCTAGAATTAAAGTTCTTTTTTGCTTTGTCCTTTTAAACGTAAATCATCAATTTTGACGAGTTGAAACTGATGAATTATCTATATTTTCAATTATCTATAGTTCCTTTTAACAATATTTTTTAAATACGTACTATTGTAGAGATCATTTTTATTCATACATCAAATACTAAAGTCCACTTTTAAAACTTTTAAAAGTCTCTTGAAAATGAAACCGTGTCTAAATATATTCAATGCGTTTTTCTTGCCCAAGTTTGTTTGTTCTTTCCACTTCACGAAAAAGCTCAGTGAAGTGGAAACCGAAAAATCGGGTAAAATGAAAGTAACGCGAAAAGGTGTGGTGTGAGTGAAGTTTCCGGCGGAAATGATTATCGTTTAGACCTCGATGAGTGTTTTTTTCAAAACAGAACTATCATCACTGTATATATTACAGCATAGTCCCGGTAATAATGCCCTTTTTCACAAATGTCATTAACACAGATAGTTACGCAATGCTCCAAACGTTGATAATAGAAAATGAAATGAAGTCATCCATTGTATTTGCACCAATCTTTTTTTAACGTTATATAAACTTGCAATACACTTTTTTATTTTTATTTGGAACAATATTTCTGGATAAAACATAATTGGGAAAAAGTATTTAGTTTATTTGAGCGTTCAAAATTTCTGACCCATTGAAATATATAGTGCGTAGTGAATGGAAAGCTCGGCGCTTTAAATAAATACATAAAGATGTAAATCACATTCAGTGTGTGTATAATTATAATTGAATATACATATTACGTTGAGTTGGATAACAATCTCTTCGCATACGAACTTCCTAATTGGAATTTGCTTCAACACGCGCGTTGATTTTAGATTGGTGTGTGCTTTAGGAAAACTTTTGACCCAGAGCGTGGAAGCTTGCAAGTACGAGGAAGCGGTAAATATAGCGCCTCAACGTGTGGAGTGCATCGTTTCGCGAGGGTAAAGTCGCCAAAAGTGACATCCGTACCGAAATAGTTGGGATGCGCTTATGCGGGGGATGCACGCTATGTTCGGAACTAAGAATTCGCATGCTCTGTCCGGATTTGTATAAAAGCATTAACAATTTCGCATCAAAACTTTCTGCCCTTTGATTAATTTCGCGCTTCTTAATTATATATTGTAAAAAAAGTACATTTATTTATTTATTTTCATTAAAAAATAGTTTCTGAAGAAAATTTCCTTTGAACATGAAATTCTCTCTTTTGGCTCTTTGCCTGATTGAATAAATCATCTTTCTCTAAGATACATGAGTGAATTTCCCCAATTTGTTGAACATTCGCGTTATAGAAGATCTCTGTTGCCTAGCTGCTTTTGAAAGCAAAATAAATGTCACTGATGAATTATCTAACACAAGATTTTGATGTGTCTCTGTTAAGTCAGTGAAAGCTCCTCTTTTGTACATTTTCGTTTACGTTAAACTCATTCGCAGAAGTGAGTATGAACATTCGCAAACTGTTGGCACCGATGGGAACCAGGAAACCGTGAGAGCACACGCGACGAAATCAGCCGTGTATGCACTGCTGCGTACCTACTTCTCACTCTTGTCCACAGACCACAGACCATATGCATTTGTGCAAGTGCATATGGTATTATGGTATATGTATGCAACGAATTCACTGACCTCCTTTTCACGTCAACTGAATCATACTCGATAAAATTTACGATTCTTCTTTATACTCATTTTTTTCCATGTAGTTTAATTGTGAAAAGTTATTCCTGAAAAGTCTATCCTGAGAAAAAACCGAGGAAAAAACTATAATGTTCCTTTTACATACTGAAACGCATATCCTGAATAAACCAGAAAGACATTAAGAAGGTGAATTAACGTTTAAGTAGATATTTTTCGTGTCAGGTGATTCGCAAGGATAATATATAAAATGTAATAATAACTCGAACTTACGTCACTCTAAAGTCACGGGGTTAAATGCTTTTATTTTAGAACTTGCCTTCCGACGAGCGGTATAACCAATTTTAATGATATTATGTACAAGAATGACGCACATGTAGTCTTATTTATAACAGGTGTAAAATTTGAGCGGATATAGGCATCAACATTATGCACTGAAAAATTAATTTTTTCTCCTCCTGGTATATAATGCTTCTACAATACGGTACTCCAGCTTACTTTTATGCGCATGTAAATATTTAAGGTTCGAAATTTTATGAAAATTTTACTGAACCTCGTTTCGAGTTTAATTATTATGTATTCGCCATAAAATCCATCTTATGTTAGCTCAAAATTGTATCCTCTTACACATATATTAGTACATTTATTCCGTTGTACTTGGATTTTTAATTAAATTATTTTTTAATGAGTACGGTCCATCAAATCACCCTTTCTGTAATTGTTCGTATATTTTATCACGAGAGAGTTTTCAATTATTTCGAGACACAGAATGTCATGCGAGGTCAGATTCGTTGAAAAGCCGAAATTTTTCATTGCCTGGTAAAAGTATGATTCGTTACACCCCTTTCGATGTTTAAAAGGTCAAGGCAGTTGTCGGATACGCGGTAAAGTGATTATTTTAACTGCATTCAGTACCATAAGTACAGGTTTAATGGATGCGTCCAAGTGCAAGAAGTTTCGCGTCAATTAGTTTTGCATTTTCGTCCGTTCGCAAGTCTGGCAATGAAAATTCCTGGAGGCATCATCTCTCTCGCTCTCTTACCGTTGGGTGGCTCTTCATGAGTAGCGCAATTCGCTCGGGGCCTCTTTTACGCGCTATAAAAATGCAATGAACCTTTGCCCAAATAAATTCTCGAAAGCTCTATATGCGAACATGAAGAGAGCTTTCAAGCTTCACACGACCTGTGACGATGAAACGCGACTATTTTGCACTTTGCCTACCACACATATTCTCTTCAAAATTCAAATTCAAAGAATGAATCTTTCATGAGGAAAATAAGAAAACTTTCGACTAAGGATTTTGTATGTGCATAAAAAGAGGTTCAATTAAAACTATATTTTTTGAGCGCCAAATCTAAATTTATTCAGCGTTTCAATATTTCAATACAAGAAACATATATGTTCTTTAGGATCGCAGTACATATAGGCGGAAAAAGTAAACGCTCGCGTTTTAATAAATAAGCGAGTTGAAATGCAAATTTAGTGATAAGTAAATTCACGTAAACCAGTCGAAATTATCTGGTCGTATTTGAACTGTGCGAAACAATCGCCGGAAATGCGATACGAATCCGGCGCATCTGGTATCCAAAGCAGGAAATGTACTAATGCACCGTCTGGTGTAAATTTTTATGAGAAATTAAGAAGACCTTATCTGTTTCCTTTGGGCAACATTAGCCATGTTAGCACTTGGTGTAACGGTATACCTTGGTCATATTCTTCAAAGGTGGCTGTATTCGATCCGCACTCATTAGCAGATATAGTCCCTCGTCCCTCCTCACCTGGTAACATTATACCGCGGATTAAAAATCAGAATCTTCGTCTGTCATTTTATTCCCCGTCAAGGTTGAACAATTCGAGAGAGACATCTTTATTTTAATAAAAAAAGAAACTTCAAGAATCCAGTTTCAATTCTATATTTAGACATTCTTCTTTAGAACATATCCTGAATATTTATTTTCAAGCTATTAACATTTTATTGGACGGTTATAAACATTTTAAAGTGTTTTGATTTCGGAAATAGAAACTTTCCTTCTGAAAATTCATTTGCAATCTTTACATAAAGACAAAATTGCAACAGTCTTTAAAGACTAATCCCTCGAGTGCGTTCTCACGAATTTCACAGATGCTGAAAGATGATACGACTTATTTGAATAATCGCTCAATAATAGTAAACTTGAGAAGAAGAAAAAATCACTTTCATGGTAATCGCTGAAATTATTATGATTATCGTCAGTGCGAGTCAGTACGCGTCGGAAAACGTCTAAAGCCCCAACTATGTGAGATTGTTGTTGCACTTGCGAGATGGGGTACTTTTTTCATAAGTACGTACTTGACGTAATTGCTGAGAATCATGAAAGTGCTTTTCAAAGCATCTTGCGTTGAAATATTAAGTTTCAAAGGAAAACTCTGGTTGAGAGTTGTTGTTAACACACATTGCGCAAAGGAGAATTAGTGTGACCTTTTTTAGGAGCAAGAAATCTGTTGATTGCATAATAAATCATATTTAGAGTTTATTTTCCAGTTGTAGAGTACTTCGTTTAAAAAGCATTTAATAATTCAGCATTATAAGAATCAGTTCTGAAAAATGAGCAAGTGCTAGTTTTTTTTTTTTTTCAAATATGTACATATCTACATTTTCTCATTGACATACGAGACATGTCATGGAAACAACATGTTCTGCTTACGATCCGCAATATTTTAATGAGAGAAGTAAATATTACGTTTCGCTTCGTCCGGGATTAAGACTGAAACGGGTTGAATCGGATTGGAAATACATATAAACCACCTGCACAAGGCGTTCTTACTCCCCTTGCACGGGTTTTCGTTCCGCTTGCGCGAATGCTTGAGAGGCGTTCATATGGATCGCTCATGTCTTTACATTTAACAACATAAATAGCTGGTGCCAAGGGAAGCTCGAAATCCGTACGAGTTTATGACTCGTTGTACCCAGTATCTCTAGTCAAGCATTACCATGAGGATTAACAAATTTATTTGCCTGACACGAATGAATCTGACACTTTTCATCTATGCCAGAATATTACTGAGTATTTTGCTTCTGACATTATACACGTACCATTCATATTTATTTTCCTGCAAAATATATAATGGATGGTTAATTAGGGAATTATTTCTGGAGCAAGAGATGGATTTCAGAGATATTGATTTATTATAAAACTTTAGTGTTGAAGCTGAAACTGAAAGAAAGTTCAATTATAAACTGAATAGAACACAAAGGAAATGTTATTGATATTTCTGCCAAGCTTATTGTATTGAAAAACTTTTGCTTGTGCAAAATAAAAAAGTAAAGTTCTTTGTCATGAATCAGAATAAAATTCGATGCTTTATAAATTATACATGACTTCATGGTTTTTCAATGGCATGAGAGCGAGGACGACTGTGAATCTTGAAAACTGATACCCAAAAAGGTCACCCTGACATGCGGTAATCGATTTCTGTGTATGTTAAATGCGGGGGAGTTCTAACATACGAGGATCAGCTTGAATCCCGCTTTCTATAGAATTTCATCGCATTTCATAAAAATTCGTGGGTGGATGATATCGACGTCACTGATGTTTCGTTGATAATGATTCTCGAGAGAGACAAAAGGCTCTATCTCAATCTCCAATTACTCAAATGAATCAGTAATTGTGTTAATTATCAAATGAAAAGGTCGACTTGCTTTAGAAATAAAAACAAAGCATTGGAAAAATTATATTTTCATTACTTGAAGTTGCACTTTAATATTTATTGGTCACATTTATTTAGTTTTATAGTGAGATAAACCTCTGCAGTGCGAAATGGCTTTCTAACTAGAACACGAGTCGTATGAGAAAGTACATATGCGATGTACGTGGCATTCATATTTTACTTGTGTTAGCATAATGTTTGCCACATCCTACTGACTTTAAAAGAAACTGCACTCTGCCTTCCAGCAGCAAACTTAAAAGATATCGATTTTTTTAACATATTCTTGTAAAGAAGACCTTCTTGAGGGACAAATCTTTACGAAGCCTCATAAAAGTTGCATAAAAGTTACTGTCAGCATGAATGTCAAGATAAAATTTTCATCAAAACTACCTTCAAGGATATTCTAAAGGAAATGAATTACAGAAAAATATTCAAAACAAATATACAGTGTATAATTATTTAACAATTTCAGATACCAATACTGATTTTAATCTTCTTCAAGTAAATCCCACTTGAACTTCCTTAACTGGCGAATCGGGTAAGATATTTCTCACTCCTTGAAACTGAGATAAAGCTATGTCTATGGATTTTGCAAATCCGCCTTCTCCTTAGTCTATGTCTCATTCAGAACGTCCTTATAGTTCTCCTTCAATTTTTCTCTATCGTAAAGTAATCTCGAAAGATTGCTGCAGAGAGAGAGAGAGAGAGAATAAAACAAAAACTGACAATACTCGAGGGATTCACTTTTGCTCGCAAAGCGTTCATAATTTTCTCTTATTTTTACTTTTTATTTTTATCTCTTGTGTCTCGATCACGACCCATCGTCATAAATCTCGCGAGTAAAAATTTTCTGAAAGAAGAGTTCATTTTTTCATCTTTTACAACTACATATTTACCATCTCTGTAAGAATTTATCGTTTTATAAGAAAGAAATTCTCGAAAATATGATCCAATATTTTTTAAATCTGCTACTATATCAAACTAATTAAAAGAATTTAAAACGAGTTATATAATCTAAACTTGAGTGTATTAAATCTTACGTTTTAATTAAAATTCAGATTCATTTCTCTTATCCCAGGTTGCTGTTGTATTAAAGCAATTGCTTACCAAAAAATTCCACTCCCTAGAGGATTATAATTTCACAGGATGAGACTCTACGCGAAAAAATGTGATCGTTTTCTTTTTAATTGCAAGGATAATTCTGTAGGAAATTCAACATTAAAACGTGTGCTTGGATGAGAAAAAGGGTAGAATATGTGCTCGTGCGTAAGTGTCGCGAATGGAAGATGCCATAGGATACTTTTTTTTCCCACTGTCCCTTGAGAGAGACGCGTGTCTACTTCTTTTCCTTGCTCATCTGTTTCTTGAAGTTTTGCCGCTTTACACACTTCTATCTATTAAAAAGAATTTACTCGTACGTACATAAGCATTTACATACACAGGAAACACGAACGTTCCCCGTAGGAAGTATAGACGCACAGAGGAAATATTCACATAAAACTCCAGCCTTTTATACCCTGGAAGAAATGTATTTTACTTTTTTTTGATCGCGAAAAGCATTCTCTTTAAATATGCTTTTTGTGCATGTGATATAAACGAAGCTGGATGAAATTTTAAAGAAAAGAAATCATATTCTTATTTCTATATTTTAAAATATTATCAACTGCGGATCTTTAATATCTTTTATTTAGGAAATATGCATCAATTTCGCGATTTTGAGTACTTTTTCCTAAAACTCAAAAACTTAATAAGAAAACTTCTCACGGATTCGTTTTTAAGAATAAAGCCCGGCGCCTCGACCAAGAAAATAAAGTAGAGTTCAAATAGAGTACATTCACCATTCTATTATCGTTTATCCCTTATCGTCTCATGCTTCCATTGTTTAGTCAGTTTTGTCGACTATTGCCTCCCGCTACTCCCCCACAACCTTGTCGTATAAATCGTGCAGCTATTGCTATCATATGAACCCTATTTACCGAGACTCAAACAATAGAAACGAGCATTTAAAATTAATAGAAAGTTCTGCAAACTTGGGCGAGGCCTTTGCCTTGACTACCGAGACTCTTCTTGATCTTGATTTAATTTTTTGCATTTTACTGTGGAATAAAAGCTGCTATTACGCGGAAATAAGCTCATGTGTCTGGTACAATCTTTTCCCTCTTTGAACAACAAATCCTAAAAAGGGTGTTATCATATTTTCTCTTGTTTCTCTGTATTTGTCCTGATTTGCGATCAGGAGATAATCCGGACTTTGTTATCCAAGAGTAGGTCCATTTATGGTGAATCCAGCTTCCACTAAGCGGATGTCGAGGAAAGAGGATTCCATCTATCTTGAATCTTTATATTTTATTCCGTTTCAAACGATGGTAGATTTATTATGCATTTCTTTTTTAACAGAAAGAGCCGGAGAAATTTTTTTTCTCATATTCAGAAGTTTTAAAACGTCTCAACGTATTTTGATACCATACATAAAATTATTGACTAATATTCGATTCTGTCTCTGACATTTAATTTGTGCAACGATGCTGATAATTTGCAAACAACACTAATGTCTCAATGGCAATAATTGTGTAATGTCGATCCACATGGTTAACCAAACGCTGCAGCTATAAGTCAATTATTTCCAGGAGTGATTTTGAAAATTTCAATTTAATTAAATACACGGGCAACATCCTGCACTGGTACAAATAATTAAAGCTAGCGTTACTGCACGCCGCAACCGGAGCTGAATCGTTACGCAAATAATTATCACTAATTAGAAGCAATCTCTTAATTACCTGCTTCCGGACAAGAGCAGGACGAGACCATGGCAACACGAGAATCTCGACCCTTTCCTGTCGGGGTTATCACTGTGATTTTTTATAATTGGTACAATTCCCAAAATATTTATTGTATCTAATGGCATTTAATAGCTCGCGACTTGGTTTGATAGTTTTTATAGAAAGAAGATGATGCTTTATTGAAATGGATTCCATAAAAGTGTCATTAATTTTGATACGTCTTCGTCGAAATGCATTCATCATTCTAAGCATCTCGAGAAGCTTTCTTCATGAGCTATAATCAATCACTCTGATCCGTTTTACGAGAAATATCCATTACGATGCACCTGTTAATTAGTATAATAAACCTTTCCAAAGACATCTATGTAAGCTTCCCTTAGAGAGAAAGCTTAGTACTTAGTGCATAAAGCATTTATGGGATTCGGACCATGCAGTTTAATAATTAAAAACATAGAACCCCCTAATCAGTATAGAAAATGATCCCAAGTTGTTAATAATTTCATTACTGCTACAGTACAATGCCTCCTCTCTGGATTTTTTACGCAGAGATTAATTAGCGATGAGTCTGCTTTGCAACCTAATAAAAAATCTGATAATTAATAGTCCTGAATTATATCTGAAAATGAAATCTAAAGAAATTCTTTGATATCTATTACTTACTGTTATATTTCTAAAGTAATTTTTAATTTATCCGCTTCATATCATTATTCTTAGTCCATAAATATCATGAATGTAAATTCAAGATATTTATTGACGCGTAGGAAAAAAAACATTAATAGTATTACATAAATGATGATCGCATATGGTGCGTAACTCGTGTTTATAGTGCATTGCTCGAACTAATGAAAGCAGGCATCAAGAGCCCGTTTATTATCTGCTTTATCTTTACAATTTCTTTAATATATATGCATTACATTTATCGAATGACCATTAAATTTAATACTTTAATATATACTCCATGTCGAACCAATTTTACTCATACCTCATACCATACCTGTGCTAATCAAAAACTGGTTTCAAGAATCCGAAATAGAAAAACCTATTGTTCATTGGCTTTTGAAAGTTAATTCAACTAAGTTACTAATGGAATTTTAATTCTCTTTTTGCAGGGCTTCCGGCGGCCGCGGACCGGATTCACCCCTAAGCTCAGACTTGCAACTTGATAAACCTCGCCCAATACCATCACCCAGGTAAGATAATAATTTCAAATTCTATTTTTCATTTCTCAAAATAATTGATCTGTTCAAGTAAAGTTATGTAAAATTCAATCCAATTCCGTCTTTTATCACAACCTATATATTCCGAAGAAGAACTGAATAAATCTGTCAGAGTAACAGACTTTTTGAATTTAATTAACCATCAGTTGAAATTGATGTTCGTATTTTCCGAGTGTCCAATTTATAACCAGCTTTATTACATGAGATCTAGATTTAAACAGGAAGTCAGGATATTCGTTTGAGAGTGCTCCCAATATTCTCCATGGCCCTTGACTTTATTTCTTTCCAATATTCGATCGTTTTCCAATAAAAGAAGCTGCGGTATAGAGACGATAATGTAAAATAGGCCACAGGCTTAGACTCGAGAAAAAAAATTAAAAAGAACTATGAGGACATCTTTTTGCTGAAAAACTAGAATCCTGAGAAAATCCAAAAAATGAATCTCTTAATGTGCATAATTTATCATTTTATAATTCATATAACAAGTTTTATAATTCATTACTTCGCAATTAATCTATATAATTCATAATTCTCACTCTTACGTATTAAAATGCAATTTTCATTTGTAGGTTTTAATCCATATAAAAAAGTGAATCGCAGCTCCTATAGCGTACTATTTGAGTATTTTTGGGAAATTGTTACCAGGAGAGAATGTTACCAACTGTAAAAGCGCTTTTCAGCAGTCTTCATCATTGTATTTATCGACTGTTGCAGGCAAATTCATCCCTTATACGGGGAGAAAGCTGGGCTTTTGGGGTACTGCGATCCAGTCGGTAACACAGAAAATTTTCCACCCGCACCCAACATTGTCGTTGAGGGTGGAAGAATTGAGTTCGTTCGCCCCTCGCAAGATGGGACCACGATTCCGCGAAGAAACACAATGTCGCGAGGATCTCAAACCTTCATCGACCACATTGAGAAGTCTGACCCAGCTAAGGTAAGAAACTTTCCTATTTATCTCTAGAATGTATGATTTTCTTTTAATTTCTCTCCAGGAATTTGGCCTCCGCGCCTTTTTAGTACCACCCAATTTCAAGATATATTAATCGATATCCGTAAAGGTCCTCTACAGAAACTTCTATTTTTCACATTGAAGTTTCTGTACAGTGTACAGAAAAAATTCTTTAAAATTGGTAGCATAAAGTTTTCCCTATTGCAGTCACTTTTTTTACTGCTTCAAAATTGCGAATTTCGAGCGTAGAAATTGTTATACACATTTTCAAAAGTAAATATGAAAATTGACGTTTAAAAAAAAATTCCATGACTGTTGTTGATGAGGGTAAAAGCTTCAGTAAGTCTGACGGCTGGGTCTCCTATTCCCAGAGGTTTTCGCTGTGAGTGAGACTCGAATAATGAAAAAGGGTAGTCCAAAGTTTCGCCTCCGTCATATATGATTTCGAGAAAGGTCGTGCCGGTCACGGCACAGATTCACAGTTGAACCCTTTCCTCAACCCTCTGTGTTATATTCATTAGACATAATTGATTTTCCCGATAGGGCGAGTAGGATTTCCATACTAAATTGGATCTCCACAATACTCGCCTCTCTCTCTCTCTCTCTCTCTCTTCATTTTAAGGTGGAGAGAGAGTCCTCCATTGCTCTCTTTTTCGCTTATACTGGCCGATTATTCCAAAATTAACGACATTTTGCCAAGCTCGCTGCTACCACGTGCTGACAGCGTAATTTTAACGACTTAACGAAATGATGTCGTGATTTAAGCACACTTTCCCATCCCTCTCTCTTTTCCTCTCCCTCTTTCCGATCTAACTTCACTGGAAATATTAAACTCCTTCGCAACCTCGTTATAACCTTTCGCTTAATTTGCATGCTATTAATCACCTACGTGCGAATCGTTTCTTTATATAACCCGACAGACTATTTCTAACATCGTCAGTAGCAGAAGGAGGAAGATTTTTGTATGAATTTCTTGATTCGATGTGAATTGCAAGCTTTGAGAGAAATGGCCCAGCGATGATATCAAGTATGTATTGGAATTATACGGTTCAATCAGAAAAGTTATCGGAAGCAACCGAAAGGCATTGAAACTTGTGGGCACGTAGCCAGTTTTTCAATAGCGAGAAGAAAATACTACTTGTTTTTCTACTATTTATTTGTTTGCTAAAGTTTATCTGATATTGATTCAATTATACTCATCATATTATCGTGAAAACATCTTCGAGTTTTAAAATTCGCTTTCAAGCATTTTATGAGCGCTATTGTACTGCGAAAGGAAATCCGAGAAGGTCGTTATCTAGCCAACTTTTCTTCTTTGGGACAAACGAACTAACGACCTTCAGGGCTTTGTGATTTGTGTTGGATTTTTTGGGATGCAATAGCAAGCAACGTATGTTAACTAGTTGGGATTTGAGTAACGAACAAGCATATAGAGACGAAAGCAGGGTTGTTATTTTCATCGAAAATTTACAGACATGAACGTATATTGAAAACGCTTATTGGCCCTGTCAGTCAGACTGGTGTTGTACCATATGCACGTACATTACAATGGACACGATATGAAGCTGCCTGTCAGGGCAGAATACTGTCCAGCTTCCATTTCGTCTCATTCCCTTTCCTGTCGTACCGATACGATACGATGATCCATTCGATTTCGACTGCCGTAGTGCCATACCATCCGAATATTGCAAAACATGAGAGGGACGTGCATTTCATAACGAATATCCTGTAGAGTTGTCTTCATTAATATCTTCATCACAAATATTTGATCGTGCATCTTTTTTATTTTAAGGTAGAAAATTATGTGACGAGAGACAGAGATCAGTTAATATTGTCTCTATACTTATAAAAGTGTTTTTTTTTATTGAATGTCTGAATGTAGAACACATACTTCTTAAAAATATCAGACGAATCTTTTACATCATTATCGAATTCGAATTATTTAAAATCGCCAATCTTGAACATGTCTAAAGTCAAAATATGTAGATGGTAAATAAAACGAAGATTTTGAGAAAACCTTATAATATTATTTGCACATAGTGTACAATTTGAAATTACAATTCATGCAGCGATGATGGAAAATCGAAATCACCGATTCTTCTGTTCTCTCGCTCGAAGCGTTTGAAAAAAGAGGAACTTGTTTCGGAGTGTCGATAAATTCGAAGCGTGCATGGCTTTTTAGTTGACTACAACTACACCATATGGCAATACCTATAGTCATCCATTAGAGTGTTTCTTCCTGCACAAAGGCAAAAGAACCCATTGTTAATCTCGTTCATGAAACTAGCAGGTTTTGTCAATTTACATACATGTAACGTGGACTGGAAACTGAAAATCCTGGAAAAGCTGACTTGTTATCTTTCCACGAGACCAATATTGAAACATTGTGCTGATAAAATATTATTGCTGATAATTTTATATATACTAAAATTAGTGTTATTTTCATCAGGAACTTAATTAACTTGTAAGAATTTGATCGCACGGTATGAATTTAATTGCGCGGTAAGAACTTGAGAAGCTTATTTTCCGGTGAGCATAGAGAAAATGTGAAATGGGATGGCAGGGCCTTAGTTTCAGCATACCGAGTTAATATTCTGGCATAACTTTGGTGATTTGAAACAAGGAGGGTGGATTGTTTGCGGACAATAGATACAGTCCAGCATCTACACCTCGGAGATCAATTACGCTGTCTGGTCCATGAACACTGAACATCCCACCACTCTCAAACGACCCTATTATTCGGGTAAAGTAGGTATCGAGTACGTCTACAAGCGTTTAAGCTGTACCATTATTTAGCCCAAACAGAAACCGAGTCTCATCGTAAAACCTCAAGTATGGAGAACCATCGATTCTCGGTTTGCCCGTTAATGTTCTCAATGTCATTGCCTGTCTTACCAGCGCATATATATCTCCCAATATTCAGACAAATATTCAGAATTCTCAAACTGATGGTTACCATATTTTAAATGTACCATCCAATTTCTAATTGATTAAATTATACAGTCTACTGTCTGGGAATTTCAGGAAATCCGGGAATTCTCTAGAAATTTCGTGGAAAGAATGTATAATAGTAGACTCCCTGTTAAAGTAAGTTTTCGAGTAAACATTTCGAGTGCATAGGAAAATATAAGTACTCTAGTGAACTTGCTTGTCGCGGAATTGTGGTCTGGCTTAAACTCGCCTAATTTATCACTGACCCGACTCGAGGTTATCCCAGGGAATCATTAATCCGAAGGATTTTCACCCGGTTTATCTGGTGCTATCGTGGAGCGTCCATGGTTTTAAAAAGTTCACTTGCACGAAAACGCCGTCGAAGTGGAAGAAGAAGCAAGAAAAAAAAAGAAGGAAGCGAAAAGCAGAAGGTGGAGTTAAGTACCAACATAAGACTGTGGCACGTGACAAATTTCGCAACCGAGAGAATCAGGCGTGAAGAAACTGCGGCTCCGGTGGTCCTCTTTCAAAGGCGCCAGTACCAGTTGTTTCGCACAAATGAGCGTGTAAGTACCAGCGACTGAGTCCAAAGAAATTATCCTGCGTATTCAATCAGCGGGAGTAAAACGCTCTTAAATTATGGTACTTATGTACACTCGAAGGAAAGACGAAGATAAACTGAAGGAGCCTTTTTCACAATAGATGACCGGTAATTTATTTTTAAATGCTAATAATATCGATTTCGCGAGAGATCTTGATTAATTATATTTACCTGAATAACTCAAACAAGTCGCTAAAGTAACCGAATTACCATTTAGATGTACCTTAAAGCGTAAATTTAATTTTCTATGATTAGCCAATGAGACTCTCGTAATCGAACAACTCGCTAAGACAATTAGAGAAACAAAGGGATAAAATGGACCGATAGTTTGATAAGTGCAATTAAGGATTAGTGGCGTTGATACTAGAGTAGGCGGTGAGAGAGAGAGAGAGAGAGAGAGAGAGTTACGGTCATGGTTTTGGAGTTGCTGTTCCGTGAAACAGAACACAAAGGAGCGATATTCAAATTCTATTCAAGTATTGTCTGCCTTCATTGAAGTATTCACGAGTGATGATAATCTCCAGTTATACGTTGAATGAATTTATTCTCAAGATTTATTGCTTTGTAGAGTTTATAAAGCATATCCCTCGAAGGAAAAAGTTTAATATGGCATTTGAGCATGAGTCTCGTCTGGTACGATTCTGCGTTTCGCAATAAACTGTTTGCAACACGGTTAAAAACATAATATATTTGGTTATATCCTCGTAAAGCTGTTTTTTTTTCGAGAAATCAACTTCTTATCTGCACTTGAGGTCGAGGTCTCTCATGTCAAAGACTTAAATTTCAACCTCCAAGGTATGAATGGATGCAGGGAAGAAGGAATCCGCGAATAGCGGTATTTAATTAACAATGTCATGGTTAAGTTTCCGAGTACGTCGACGCTGTTAATTAGCGACTTCGCAGCGTGGGAAAAAAGAAAGAAAGGAAAAAAGAGAGTTTTGGTGAGTGGGCTTGAAACTGGAGAGGGATGGGGCGTGAATGGATCATTGAAAAATGGTGACCTCCGATCTGGAAAGCGCGCCAACTTGGCAACCGATATACGTAATTAGTGGCATTAGTGGCTAATATGCAGCACTGCAAGCCAATTTCTTGTTTATATTTAGCATAATAAAGACCCGCTTTCTCACTTTGACATTATCCTACCTGGTATCGGAAACTCTTTGGCCAGTTGTCACGACCCTGTCGAGTGCACAATGTAACCCTGCGAGTCGCGCTAATTAGGGACTCGCAATTAATTGCAAATAACTTGGTAATTATTGCGCACCAATTAACAGATAAAATGGGTCTTTGGCGATGGTGTGCTCGCAAATTATATACATCGCGCACATTTTACGCTAACGCACTTTAATGAATCGAAGGATGAGTATCGCGTGCGTTAATTATGAGAAAAATGAAAATGCCCTCGGCGCTCTGATCTCTACTTATATATATATATATATATATATATATAT
>UCOH01006329.1:0-21855 GCA_900474275.1 Synergus japonicus
TGTACCATTAACATTTTTCTTACCACTATAAATTCAGTTTGTAGTACTTATGCATTTTTTTCGAAATGGGCAAACAACTCGATTAAAGCGAACAGGAAAGCGTAAGAAAAAATTATATCCTTCACAAATATAAATATACATATATATATATTATATTTAAACCACCGAAAATTGAGATCGAATTTGCGTGCGAATTTAAGCATAAAATGAGAGGTGATTCTACGCATAATAGGAAAATAGCAATCTTTATAAACGAGGCGTACGGCATAATATATATTATATATTCTATGTTTAAGTACTAACGATATATTTATAACTGGAAAGTAATTATCGTCGTTGGAAAAAGAACGACCTCGTAAAGTTTTGGACCTGTCAATTTTATCAAATTTTAAAACAAGTTTTCTCACTTAAAGAGAATTTGGAAATTTGTAAAATTGGGTTTACGAATTCTTTTCAAATACAAGTCTATTAATACTTAATATTTCAAGTTAAATCGATTCGAAATTGGTGTCCAAACTTTACGAGGTGTTTTCAGATTGCAGAAATATTTGTCATTGTACAAATAAAGTACGATTTTCTGTAAACTCACAAGAGTGAGTTCTAAGTGCGAGTGTTCAAGAGCGAGAGAGGTAGAATGCAACAATTTTTCGTTGTTCCATAGTGACAGTAATTGATAAGATGTTTCAGAAATGAGCACTACTAGAAAAATTACAAGATTAAACAAAGTTTGGAATGTAAATAGATAAATTGAGAAGCCAATAGAAAAGAGAATAGGTAAAGAACGGGAATCGATAGACAGGGATTTAATAAATGGATAACAGACTGAAAACATTTTATTTATCCGATTTTTTCTTGTAATTTGTCGTAGTGCTCATTAAAAAAGAATAGTTCCATTGATATTCCTTGCGTAATCAATGTTCGTTATTGATTAACTGAGAGAGGAGAAACTGGAATTTCGATTTCTCTCTAAAAAAATAATTTTTCGCATTCTTTCTGCGAAATGTCAGAAGGAAAAAAAGCTTATATTAAAAAAAGTAGTTTGCGTTTGAAGAAATACGTTAAAGATTTTTCTTTTTTTTTTTTACTTTATGTTCATGGTTTTTTAACTAGCTTCTTCAAATGGAGTTTTCGCCATTCCTTTGCGTCCACGTATGCAAAGATAATGTCTTTAGGTGACTCCCGCTGTCGATGCTTGGTGCTGGATATGTGCGAAACACGGTTAAAAATTTTGGATTTATCTGTTTTCAGATACGGAGCCAAAATTTTAAATTAGGTTTCCAACCACATGAAGCCTTTGCAATTTTGTATATCGTGTTTTCCCTAGAGCTGCGGCTCACGAAGATTGTACAACTAACGTGGTAATTGTACTTTCGAAAAAAAAATCAAATTGAACTTGTTGAACTGCTTTTGTCACTGCGATAGTTTCACTTACTGAATATCTATTGTAAGTTATACTGAGCGAGTGAGAGACAGGAATAGAAAAGTAGATGAAAAGGTTTAAAGGCATGTATTACTTACCCGATCCCTACCTTACCGACATTTTTTCTCTGTAACGCTACGTCTACATTTATTGAGATACCACATTGAAAATTTCTATATTTGAAGCTAAACCCTTAAGGTACATTTGTCTAGTCCTAAATATTGACATTTAAAAAAAAAATGTTTTCAAAAAAATTTTTTTATTTTTACTAAAATTTAAGGCCAGACAAACATACATTAGCATATTTTCTTTAATTTTATAAATTTTCAATTTGATATCTTTATAAATGTAGACGTAGCGTTACAGAGAAAAAAATGTCGGTTAGGTAGGGATCGGGTAAGTAATAAATGCCCTTAAGAAAAGAAAAAAAAAACAATAATAGGCTGATGCGTACTATTATGTGATCGATGTAAGCGAATGGGAATTAATACTTTTCATTGAGACGATATTTGGATTTCAATAAACTTGGTAACTCGAAACAAAAACATGATTAACTGACTGGCCAGAGTAGCGTCAAAATCTTCCAGTTTAGTTTTTTTGGCATGCGGAATTCAGATATTAAGGATTGGAATTTTTACGATACTAGGGCCACTTTTTCCTTTATTTTCAATGTTGTCCGTACCTGTTCCTTTAATCCACTGTGAAAGTTATTACAACGACCAACAGATGCTGATTTCTAAGAAGATGTATTTTTCTCATATTTATAATTAAATGAGTTATAATTAAAATTATTCTTATCACATTCAATTTCATTTCTCTTTATCAAATCGAAATATTTGTCTCCAGACTTGAAAATGTCGGTTCTTTGGTTTTGTTGTTACTAGGAAAACGCCAACTTTCCAAATGATGACCACCGCCAAGAGCCTAGAAGTAGGTCAATAAGTATCATAACGAAAAGAACGCCTTGATGATTTGAAAATTCCAAGTCTGGTTCCATCGAGACCAAGAAGTGACGTTAATTAAATAATACCAATACAGAAAACAAGATCTAGAACCCGGAGGTCTATCCCTAATTCTCAACTCCGTAGGCGTGAGGTAGCCTGAAAAAGCGAAAAAAGAAAAGATCAAAGATTATCAATAATGAGTAAATAATAATTGGATTACAATTTTCTTCGGTGTTTTCAGAATCCGATAGTGAAGATGCTGCTTCGCCTGTTAAACGGAGTCACAGGATCTCATTTTCACCAGAAGAACAAGAAAAACTCAACGCTATCCAGACTGAAGTTGCAGCTTATTATAAATATTCATCCACCAGCGAAACCACCTGCACAGGACGTCTAGGTAGTGGAAAAATGAAAAAAATATCCACTTACAGCCATAAAAGAATACTCTTCTCCAAGTACAATTGGAAGAATACAGCTCCGAGAAATAATGACTTTAAGGTCTTGTCCTTAGAGGAAATCAAAAGAAACAAACAAATTTCTGAGAAAGCTTCTACCAAATCCGAACAAAATTCTACACAAGATTCTGTAGAGGATGCATTGAAAAGTCTGAAAGAATTAAAAAATCTGAACAAATCAAAAAACAATAGTACTAAGAGATGTTTTATCGAATTAGATGATGTAGCGGACGAAAGGTTAACGAAGATTTCGAAAGTTGAAGGAATCAAAATTCCTCCTGTAAAGTTACGTAGGTTCTTTAAATTAGGCGAAATTTCCAAAGGCAAAAAGAGTATGCCAGAAGTAGGCAATACTTCTCCCAAAGATGAAATTGATATTTTAAATGATATTGATGCCTTATTAACACCTAACTTCAGTTGAGAATTATAAGTAAATTTTAAAAGGCTAAAAATCTTTTAATCTTCTGTGATTTATATGAAATAAGTTGTTCTGATGAGAGATTTTAATCTGCTTTTATCCAGTATTTACTTTAATAGTATTTACTACTATTGTTGTTTAGTAGTGATAGGACTAAGTTAGAAAGAAAAATTCATTTGTAATTTAAGTCTGTAAATATTGTAAATTTGTAGATTTATGTAAATAGGGACTCATTGAAAAATATCAATCTGAAATATTTTGATAGTGATTAATATTATTAAGTACACTGTAAATGTGTGTGATGCACATTTCATTATATGAAAAATCATTGTATAAAGTAAAAATTTAAATAAATGATGACGATTGTTATATTTGCAAGATAAAATTTCTTTTATTGACTTTAGTATTTCCCAGATTTTGAAATATATTAGTAAAATATCAATCTGAAATATTTTGATAGTGATTAATATTATTAAGTACACTGTAAATGTGTGTGATGCACATTTCATTATATGATAAATCATTGTATAAAGTAAAAATTTAAATAAATGATGACGATTGTTATATTTGCAAGATAAAATGTCTTTTATTGACTTTAGTATTTCCCAGATTTTGAAATATATTAGTAAAATATCAATAATATAATCCTTTAAATGTGTGGCTAATGAAGAATTCAATTTGAAGATAATTTTTCATTAAGGTCCTATTATATTTCTTTGTTTTTCTTTTTTGCTTATCAGTTATTGTTCAGTGACTGAAAAAAAATCGAATGACGGGAACTAAAGAAAGAAAACAATTATTTAATACCAATTGGCTGCACACGCTATTTATTTAGAATTATATTCATACTTATTGTACCTGGTCTAAGAGAGAATCACAATCTGTTTTTTTTCTTCTTTATTTCTTTCACTTCATCAAACTTGCACCGGTCATTCTTACAATGAGTACTTACAATTATCTTTAACTATATTCATATATATATATATATATATATTTATTTATTTATATATTTATATTTTTTATTTTATTTACGCATTTACTATACATATAAATGACTGCCGATATTTCCCGGTTCACACAGAAACGATTTTTCAGGCTCCATTCAATACATGAATATAAATAATATTGGTGATACCGACTTAGAAACTATTATTTTATTTATTTTTAATCTAGAAGAAATCCGTTAAGTGTGAAAAGGAATTCAGCTTCGCATCAAGACTAATTTCCTGATTTTTGAGAATTTGTCGAAAAACCAAAGAACAGAAAACGATTCGCGTATGAAGGATTCTTGTCCAAGATTCTAAATTCTGAAATAAATACTTTCTGGAATTATTTACAAAAATATTTGATTCCTCAAACTACCAATCACAGAGCCGGATTCAGAAAAGTTACTAGGCCAAAACTACTTTTAGTAGAGAAAGTAATTTTCAAATAAAGAAAAATGTAAACATTTCTTAAAAATTTTTGTCACATTTTTGAGATTGTAAATTAATATTCGGCATCAAATCTTATGCGATAAATTATTATCAACAAAGTTTTGAGATATTAATTAAAATAAATGTTATTACGCTAAAGTAATTT
Organism: Synergus japonicus; assembly: GCA_900474275.1. NCBI lineage: Eukaryota > Metazoa > Arthropoda > Insecta > Hymenoptera > Cynipidae > Synergus > Synergus japonicus. The sequence goes on from UCOH01006329.1 coordinate 4,819, forward strand.
GTTTTTTTATTTAGGAATATAAAAATCTCTTGCTTTTTTATATTCATTTTTAGTTTAATTAATATCTAAAACATTTTGGGAATTTTTAAAATGCAGCTTATTGTTACTTTATTGAATATGATATATTATGGAACAAAACAAACTCGGGACAGAAAAGTAGTCCAAATTCGACCTACATTCTTGGCTTATTGATTAATCCGGCACTGGACGAATCATTTTCTTTACAAACTTCACTTTGGACTTTTTCTGCAGTATTTTATCGACATTTCTGAACACGAAAGGGAAAGCATTTGAAGCTTCAAAACCCTTTTCTGATCTTCTAGATCCAGGCTTGGTACGGAAGGTAAATAAAGAAGATTCATTTACTTAATTCCATTATAAAATTACAGAGGAAAGATGCATTAATAAATTATAAATTACTGGATTGTATTCGATACGATTGCAGGCGTTACAATAATATAACATGAAAACAATAATGGAGGTGTTATAAACTCGAGGGGATTTTCTTTTGAACGACAAGTAAGTATCTGTAATTATCGATCGATCTATTAATTTATCGGCATTAGTGTCATCGGTAATATCCTCGAGATTTGTACCAACATGTGCCGCTGGGGCCGAAAAATTACTTTGTCTAACTAAATGTATGTACGTATTGGCCGACTTAAGCGTCCCTTGTAGCGAATCGATCATCTTCGGATTCAAAGTCTAAATAAAAGTCAAATCAAAACTTAAACAAGCTGCACAATTCCAACTATCACTGTAACAAAATTTAAAAACCAATATTAGTTATTCTCCTTGATGATTGTGGAGATAGTGAGATGATGGAGTTGATCCCGTTGAGCTTGTAGTTAAATGAAAGCTTTGGCTATCCTTCTCTTCAAAACTTTCAAAATCCGATGCGATCGACTGCCTTCACAACTCTCACCTCGGAGAAGAACCTCTTAGCCATTCCACCGATATCTCCATTTGAATTTTGAATCGGTGACGGAAAAAGGAAGATCTACGAGGTAGAAGTCGACATGGAAGACCACCACGGTCACTGCAACCTAGAAGACCAGTATTGCGCGGCCATATCCGGTGCTGGTTGTCCCGGTACGGCGATCGGCACGCTGACACCGGGTGATATCAAGCCTGAAATAAAGACAAGATCCTCATTAGGAACCTATTTCCTCTATCTATCGGCATGCAGGACTCAAAATGTAGGATTTAGAAATTGGTATGCGATTTGTGTTCAAGCTAAAGTAAAGTTAAAGATCCCGTCCAATTTTGTGTGAAATCCGATTTCGAGAGGCACGCTTTTAAAGAAAACTCTGCGTGCAAAATGAGTTTCCATTACCGGGTATGGTCAGAGGTCTGTGGTTCAATAGCGGTATCCGTGGTAGCCATACTCCATCGGCTAAAGTGCAAGCAGCGAGTGCAGTGAGTGCGGTAGACACTCACCGGTCGAGGTGGCGTTCTGGTTGTACTGGTTAAGGCCCGCGGTGTGATAAGGTTGATTGGGACTGCATGTGGGCCTGGCACCATAGCCCAGATGAAGAGGTTCGTAGCCCGATGGTCTCGCTACTCCGCAAGAGTATCCATTGTCGCGTTGCTGAAGACAAGCTCCCGGACTGGGGCCCACCGTCATTCCAACCGTCATCCCCATTGGGCCCATTCCACCTCCTCCCGAGAGAGAAGACATACTGGTTGTGTGCTGGTTTTGCTGACTCCCAGACATTGTGAAACTCGGCATTGACGTCATCGGACTGAAATAAAGAGATTTTACGTCAGTTTTTTTTTTTTACATAAGCCAAATTGGAACTAATTGTAGCATCAGTTTCTTCTTTTTACTTAACAAATATTGTAAATAAATATTTTATCGGTTCGTAGTCATGCTCATTTTTTAAATAGAATTATGGGTACAGAGCGAGAAAATCTATGATGTTATTATTTGAAATTAAATATATTTTGGTTTTATAGCCACCATATGTTTTCAAGAAGAGTACATCTATATTTGGAACATCCTTAATTTTCTTCTGATCGTGGAACTGATATTACATTTAAAAACTTTTTCTCGTAAAAACTTATGATGATCAATATTCAAAGCTCAGTAATTTAAAATTAATTTGATGTTACTGACAATCAAAAAACGCTTAATAGCGATTCTGCAGACAGAAGAGAAGGAAAAGGAATCATTATTAGTAACAAAGTTGGATGATAATTAAAGGAGTGTTCATTGCTCATCTATTTTTATTCTATCCAAGCTTCAATTAGAGTCCAAGCTACAAATAACAGAGGGTCCTTACCTGTAAGAGTCAGGCATGCTGGGGATTCCCGGATATACCGAGGGTGCGAATCCATGGTGTATTCTCGGTGGCGAGGGTGGTCCCTGCGGGGCTGGTTGTCCGCCGATGATACCCGAGGGAGGCGGAGGCGTTGGATGTCCACCCACCATTCCAACACTGCCTGAATGTTGTTGTTGCTGTTGCTGCTGTTGCGGGTTGTCCCTCCTCTGCGTTCTCAATTTCTCTTCGCGTCTCCACTTTGCGCGGCGATTCGAAAACCAGACCTGAGTTAGTGGACGAGACAGACGAATATTGGTCAATCACTAGGCTACACATCGAGCTCTTCTCAGTGCTCTCAGATCGAGCTAGAAATTTACCCCCTCCACATCCACTATTTTAGCGAAAAAAAGCAATTTTTCAAGTATAATTTGTCAAAATTTTGAAATTATTTCTCTTTTTAAGTGTTTTCTTTAATTATATAAATAAAATTGCCCACATTATATATAATAAATTACTTTTTTTTCGATAAATTGTAAATGTAGAGGGAGTAAATTTCTAACTCGATCTGAGAGCACTGGCTCTTCTTCAAATTCATGCTCAATTTATTCAATTCAATTTCAATTTCTGAAGGAATTTCAATTAATTCCTCCAGTCTCAAAATACGAGTACTACTATATCATTCTCAATATATATTAACTCTTAAAAGGTTAATATTGGGACCTCGGTCCCATAATACTTGGAGTACATGGGGTCCATCAGACCCTTTGATCTTTGAAGTTTAATCCTTCCGAAATACGAGGCTCGATAATCAAATTTTGAATCAATTTAAACAATCAAATATCATGATTTTCTTAATTTTCAACATTTTAAGCTAAAAATTTAGGTACGTTGTCTCGAAATACAATTTTTTAAGGGAAAAATACGTGTGATAGTCCACGTTTCAAAAGGGTACTTTGAAGAATGAAAGTATCAATTTGAGCAAAAAAATGGAAAAAAACAGTTTTCAGAGACTGAAGGTTGATAAAAATATGAAAAAAATTAGATCAAACTTGGGGCGAGGTCCGCTGAAGTTTCAAAGGGTTCATTAAAGAAGGAAATACAATCATAATACTCTTAAAATCTATTCACCTGTATCCGAGCTTCGGGTAGGCCGATTTTCCCGGCGAGTCTCTCCCTCGCAAAGACATCTGGATAGTGGGTTCTCTCGAATTCCTTTTCAAGGGCGTCGATTTGCTCGTTACTAAAGCTGGTGCGGTTCCTCTGGAGTTTTCTTTTAAGACGCAAACGGGCTTGATCATCATCAGCACCACCTGAAACACTCCCGGCGTTGCTGTTATCTCCGCCACTGTTCGTCTCGTCCGAGTGTGCACCACCTTCAAGTTCAGCCACTGAAAAGTAAAAGAAAAGACATTAGAACTAAAACTACCTCAGAACTAAAAAGCAAGCTCCTTAAAATTGAATTTAATGCAATCACACAATCATTTAACGTAAAGTTAAAGAGTAGTTTCGAGTTACTCTCGGAATAAATCCTATTCTGAATAAAAATTACAGACACAAACTGGCATAAAATGAAACATGGAACGGAAGGGAATGAGAGCCGTGCGTGTACGTGCGAATGTGTGCAGAGGGTAGTAGGCAGGCGTCGCCCGGCAAACCTTATCGTCGGTTTCTGGGTGAGCGCTTCGAGGCGTCAGTGGGTTTTGACTCAACGACGAGGAAGAGGAAGGTGCAAGAGGACGGGAGAGAGAACGAGACAGATAGCGAAAGCGAGAGCGAGGATGAGGCACCGGTGGAAGAAGGGGGAGGGTACAGGGGTGCGATAAGACGCCAGGCATCCCGACGCCGCTGCCTGCCTCCCTTGCGATGTACGCTTCTGTCACCCAACGAGAGTTTCCCTCTTCTTCTCGTCCCCTTCGCTCTCTATTCTCTTCCTCTGTGTCCTCATCCTCCTCCACTTTTACCCTATCCCACACTGTGCTAATGGAAACCTGATAACAACCCCCCAGGGTTTCTATCGCCCTGGCGACCCGATATGTACATGCCAAGCCCCGTCGAACGCTCGAATCTCCACCAGAACCATCCTAGTGTATTTATAGATGGGAGGAGTAAAGCTGAAGAAATTTCTCTTTGCAACTCCAAAATGATCTTTCTCGTTATTAGTTCTAAATTTGGGTGGTCCTAATGAAGATTCGAGATCAGATAGGATATAGTGCCCACTATTCACTGATCCTGGATTCAATCACCTAAATTAAGATGATTATGATCCAAGACTATTTTAAGTTGATATCGAATCATCTCAGGAAGGATATCTTTTACACTTTTGTCATTTGTACCTCTTGTGTAAAGGATGGCGGAACTAACTACGTTCGTTACGACGGAGATAAGACCTCGGTGAACTGCTGGCAGGCAGCCATGAGAGAAACAGTAAACTTCTCGCGGATTATATGTGGTTGGTACCGAACTTGCTTAACGTCTCGTACCACGTACCTACTGAAGGAAGTTCCCTCTTCCGCACAGAGCTTCGTCGTTAAACGCTGGATAAAGAGGATCTTGAGGAAGAAGAAGCTAGGGGGTGGTTTTGAGTAGGGGTTTAGGGTTAGGCTGTGTTACGAGAGCTCTGTTACGAGCACAAGTCGCTTCACTCCTTTCCTCGCGATTTCCCCGTGAATGTGAGATTTTCTCTATGTGTGTACATCCGTCTAGTGCGGAGCTCTATACCCAGTTACCCACCCGACGTTATCCACAAGGATCGTGGATGAGGTTAACGCGACGAGGGTGTCTTAAGCAGCAATTAAAACCACCGCACCCCCGACAACTTGAGAAGCAAGTTCTGCCGTCGGGATGAGCCCCTTCCAGTTGAAAATTTCAAATGTCTACATCTTCCGCATCCACCTGGATACGTGGCATGCAACACTAAGTACAAATAGGACGAATTAACTTGGATCTGTAGCTTTCACATCGTGAATGATGTGGATTTCTTGTACCAAATTGTCATCAGCTTCCGCATTTAATAATCGAACAAGTTGTAATCAGCTCTCTGTCGCTGGGACTTGTGTGTAACAATCAAATCCTAATCAGCTCTTCTTGGTAAAGATATTTTGCAAGCCTAAGGACCAAATTGTCATCAGTTGTCCATAGTACATTCTACAGATTTAACTATGAACTCGTAATCAACTCTTCTTGGTAAAGATATCTTGCAAGCCCTAATCAGTTGTCCATTGTACATCTTACAGATCTAACTATAAAATCGTAATCATGTCTTCAAGATAAAGATATTTTGCAAGCCCTAATCAGTTTTCCATAGTACACCTTACAGATCTAACTATAAAATCCTAATCAGCTCTTCATGATAAAGATATTTTGCAAGCCTAAGAACCAAATTGTAACCATAGTACACCTCACAGAACTAACTGCCAAATAATAATGGCATTCCTTTGATGATAATAATACGATAACTACCAAATCTTAATTTGTTTTCTAAGGTAAAGATATTTTTCAAACCTATTCAAGTACGTATTCAGTATAGTATTGAATCGAAATCGAACTCTTGCCTTAACACCCACTGAACGTAGAATTTTGCAAGGACTGGATAGTTTTGAAAGTTGTTATTTGTTTTTAGAATGGAATACGCTGCGGGCCATTTGGACGAGGTTTGATATTAGGTCGTCTCGGGTGTCAGAAGGCAGTGCCAGCTGCATGGCGAGTGAAATCTTCTCTTCTCCCAATGGAGGGGAATTGTTCCATCCTCCCATTAGCCATGTTTCTCGTTCAGCACCTCGCGCGTCCCTTGTCTCTGACATTCACTCGCCCCCTTGTCCCGCGCCCTAAAATCTCGTCTCGCGTCTTCCCGGTCCAGCATATTATATCCACCAACCGCGGTGCGAGCTCGTTCGATCGTGATGGCGGAATTTCATATTTCATGCTCTTCCACGATTAGAAACCTTGAAGCTCTACCAGGAATCACTTCTAAGCATTTTGAAACAATTCTATTTTAAGTCTTAGATCACTTTAATTTTAATTAGGAAGCAAATTTTAATTACTAAAGCAATTCTAAAAATTGTCGTCCATCTGCCAACTATCCGACACAAAATCAACAACAGTAAAGTTATGTTTCAAGTGTGTTGCAGATGCAGCAGAAGGCGCGACAGATTTATATAGCAAGAACTAAAGAGAGAAGTTGAAAGTGGAGGAGAGACAAAAGAGAGGAAGAAAAACGTTCTTGGTGCGTGTAATGTGTAATGGGCGGCTTCAGTGCCACGAGTCCTCGAAGCTTTATTAGTTTCGATAATGGAGTCGGCGCACTTAGTTAAACGTTAAAACTCCACCGACATTGTCTGTGGAAGCAGTGTAACAATAGCGGTTGATTGCATTGTGGTAAATGGCCATCGATTGTTACCCGAAGAAGAGAAAAAAAAAAAAAGTAAACTGCTTCTTTCAATTTTTGCTCTCAATTTGAACAGTATTACTCGACCTCTATTTGTGTCTAACAAGAAATCCTAAACTTATTTAAGGCCATCTTGAAACACACACACCACCTTCACGAATAAAAAGGTGTAATGAAATATGAAACCCTTTCTCAAATTCGCGTGCCTTCAATCCACGCGACCTCTTACCTCTGGCCTTCGACCCAACTGCCGTTTTCACGGGCGCATTCTGAATCGAGTGGCAGGAATCAAATGCGAAACAATGCTGCAATTTTTACCGATTGGTGCAACAATAAAATACAGTGTACCTTAAATGCCAAGAAGGGAACAACTGCCCTGCTATTGTATTAAATTATTAAAGGCTCTAACGGAAGTGAGCTGCGGTTCTCGCTTCCCAAAGTGGCACCGATCAAGTGGATATTGTTCCAAGCGACCTCATTATTTTCTTAAGTGAACGTTTACTCAAGGACTGGTGACTTTTCAGGGTAAGTCAACCAGAAAGGTGTGTGTTAATACTGTGCGCGGGTTAAATTACGTAAATAGATTTTTTTAAAGTAAAAAAAAAACTAAAAAAAAAACAAACAAAAAAAACGTGAATAAAAAATGTGAATGCTCGAAGTTAGGAAGCGGAACGAAAGAGCATGTCAGTGTTTCCGCGACTCCTCTAGCCAGATGTACTTATGTCGAATCGAACAAAGCCCAATGATACAGATGTTACGAGATCTGGAGAGCTCAGGTTGGTGGAGTACCCACACCAGGAGTCAGAACTACCAATGAAATGCTAAAAGTCTCAGACCGCTGGTACAAAACGGTTCGCCATTATTAGGGTTGCTAATGTCTAATAATAATAATGGCAATGTGTTTTACGGGGGGGCCTATCGAGCCAGACGAGACATCCTTGCCCCTCGGCACTGAGGATTCGTAGGGCTATCCATATCTAGCCATCGAGCCAACACTATAGGTGGATCCCACTGTATTATGGGGCTGTTCCACCGTGACACCTCGCACCCCTCGCGATTATCATTTTTAACTCGACTAGAAAGCCAGGCGTCGACAATGGGCGGCCATGATGCGTTAGTAACGGCCATTCAGAGAATAGAAATAAAAAAGAAGAGGGAAGTAATCTGTAGAAAGGGAAGGAAGCTAGAAAGCGAAGGGAAATGGAAGGAAGGGAAACAGGAAAGAAGATACATTACACGACTACCAATCTGGCTAAGTTTTCGTTGTAGCTCCTATGGAAAGTGTAATTCAAATTGATAGTAAAATGAGGGATGTTGGAAAAAAGGACAGACTAGGAGATGTTTATACATCGCAAGAGGATTGCTGAAGAACAAAGAGTCCTGCAATTAAGGATAGAAGCAGCAAAAGATGGGAATCATAAGAAATCGTTGGAACTCCATTAGCAAGGAAGCAACGAGCCGTACTGATACATAAGCAGCTCCCAGTGGCTATAGGGGGGTTATTACGCGATTCATTTGCAACTCCGTCTGCCAGAGCCTACTTCTACTGCCAGAACTGCTCCAGCATCCCTCCTTGTTTCTTTTCATCCCCTCTCATCACTCGATCTCATTTTCTATCTTTCGTCCCGTGCCCGGTTCATTCCACAAGGTTCAACCCATCCCCAATCCTCTTTGCCAACAAACGCTTCAGCGAGCTCCAGAGGAAATCTCCTTATGCACAACTCAATCAAATTCTGCCGCTGCCGCTTGCCCGTTAGACTTCGCGAATCATAGGGTAGAGTTTTCTTTGAAGAAACTGGTACGAATTCCAAAACCCTACTGTTGGTCTTTCCTCCTTTGAAGAATTTGTTACCATTATAACAACAACAATCAGGCACTTGGTGTTCGTTCCACAACAGTTTGTTTCTCTTCCATAACTTTTTGACATACTTTTTAAGGTGTTTGAAGCCGTTAATAAGTACTATTGGTGAGACTAATTAGGATGTTGAGTTTGCTTTTGGTTGGGGAATTTAGTAAGCGCGACGCACAAGTTTTGCCACCCACTAAATAACGATGATCGCGCTACGGGCGGACCCGCAACGGTGCAGAGCTCGCGCGATTACTTCCGGCCCCTTGAGCCACGATGTACTTTTGCAAGTTTCACCAAGACTTCCACTCTCCTCAAACCCAAGCCTCTTTTGCCGCCCTAAAGCACGAGAAAGCTTCGTTTACATCGCAAAGTTTCCTTTTCGATTCGCTCGTTGAGGTTGCACGCCAAGAACAAGTGTGTATACCACTTCGCGATATATACATTATATATATATATATATAGTTCTAAACTAGGATCGAATTTGTACCGGGTGCTTGTTAATGCAAAGAATGAGAAATTAGAGAATTCGAATTACCTTCAGCTAATTTATACTAAATAACAATATAATATGTTTTTGCAAAATTAAATGTCTTCATTTTTAGGAAAAGAGGAATATTTAAGCTTCTTGAAAGGATAGAAAGGATAGAACTTGAAATCAACTTTATAAGTAAGCGGTGCACGTAACTTACGCTTCACGAGTCATAAAACTTCACCGACGCTTCGATACGTGAATGGAACGAATATTTGAAAATGCTTGACTTTTCCGAAGCTAGGGATAGATGTTTGAATCTTTTATTTTAGTACATGGAGAAAAGTGTAGTTATAGCAGCTATACTATTTCTTATTAGTTGCATCGAGTAAAATATGAAGCAAAATGAGGAAAAATAAACATAATTCGAACTGATTTTCAATAATAAGCAAATCAGCGATATTTATTGCTATTTATTTATTTAGCGATATGTATTATAGATCAAAATGTCACTACTACGAGTATAAGTGATATTATATATTTCCTTCCCAAAATAAACGTTTTGCAAATTTTGAAAGATGAAGACTGTACTCAACTTTACGACAAAAATACTTCTTTTATTTAGCAATATTAACAAAAATATTCTTCTATTTGAACAGCTTATATCATTTAATTAAAAGTTGTTCTTTTCTTTCAATATATTTTAGATTCCCTCGTTCGTCTGAATATTTTCCGCGTAGGTTCGTATTAAATTGTATTAAATTATTAGAGCAATAAATCGTAATTATAAACTGATTAGGGCAGCGATTTTAACGGGGAATCAGGAAACTACCCAGAATTTTATTGATCTGAAAAAACCGGGAAATAGTCGTGAATTTAATTTAAAAGTTGAGAGTTTAGTTCTGATCGCAGTAAAATTCAAGTTTTCAATCTTTTATTAATTACTTAAACTATCTGAACTCGGTTTAAAGGGTTTTAAAAAAATTGCAAAGGATGTTCAGAGATTTTTGTTGATCTTAGGGATTCAAAGGGATTTTTAAAAGAGTTATAATTTGTAACTGATTTTAAAAATATTTCAAGAGATTTTAATCAACCTCAAGGGATTTTGGAATATTTTAAACTAATTAAAATGTGGTCTTTTCGTTAAGTCGACCGGGAAAATTAAAAAACTCGATCGGGAAAAATCGAAGAACGACAGGAAATTTGAAATTGGCCGCCGAATCGCCACCCTGTTGATTATCTAAAATGTAAATTGTTTTTTCGAGACACCTAAGTAGTAGTAGACTCCAGTTTTAAAGGGTTCGAGGATAGAGGCGGAAACGTCGTGGAAAGTGATTAAACGAGTGGCGGAGGGTCGAACTTCGACGTGCGCTAATATCTCGAGCAAACTTTGTGCTGTTGCATGGTTGGTTAAACGCGCAAACATTGACTGACGGTACCCATATGCATTTACTGTCAGTTTAGGTATGCCCACGGTACCACTGACAGAGAATACGTTTTCTGTGCCGTCGATCCCGCCAATCCTTTCAAAGGACTCGCTTCGTTCTCTTTTCCCGAGCCCATGAATTCGCAAACAGTGACATTCCCAGCAAGATTAGAGATTTCCAAAAACAGAAGGCATTCCACTTTTTTTGCATCAAACAAAAAAAAAAAGGATAAAAAAATCAGACTGTTTTACTATAATATTTTTTTCTTATCATTATATATGAAGAGAGGTGAAGAATCTAGTTTAAAAGAAGGATTCAAAAGAAGAAGGAGAAGAAGGATTTATCATAATCATTATTTTCGCTTCGACTTTCATTAGCCCAATTTCGTCTCACCTATATATAATAGAGAGCCAATGACATCAAGCAATGCCAGTGCGAACGTGTCCGTGAATGAGGAGCGGGTCAAAGGGTGGTTTCGAAACTCCTCTTAGCAGCGACTCCCTAATTCGTTTACAGCTTACAAAACGAGCCTTCTGGGAGCAGAGCAACTGGTTGCCAAACAGTTTTGGCTCGGTTAAGGACACCCAGGGGGCCACTGCGATACTCAGCAGCCCAGAAACCGCGAAACGTTTGGATTTCAATTTCATTTAGGGTGATGAGCTAGGAAAAAAAATATGATTTAAAAATGCCAGATTTTCTCATGTTTGGATCGAAATGTGTTTCGATATAAATTCCCAAAAGTCTGATTGCAGTGAGTACACGCTGGGGTCAGAATCCTCCCTTCATAGACGATTAATCCAGTTTACTCGCAGACGCCACCCCACAGGGGGCTCTTCGTAAGCCGTGAATCCGCACAACCGCCCCCCGCCCTTAAATATATTCGATTACGAGTCTTCGAACTAAAACCGTGCATAGGTATCCGACCTCCTAAGTCTCGAAAAGGAAACTGCCATTCAAACCCTAAAAATAGTTCAAATTCAATCCAATCAATAGAATCTTAAATAATATAAATAATAAAAATCAATCTTTAAAAAACCTAATAATAATGATCTCTTTTCTGAATCAATTTCTTAATTTTCTGAAAACGGATCTTTTTTTCTGCAAGTGCTATATAAAGTCTTCCCTTTTGTTTTTTGCAAGCATGACTTTGATTATTGCTAGTGATTCTTAAACAGACTCGTCACTCGAGAGAACGGGAGGGGAAAAAAGTTGAAAAAAAAAAGTTTAGTACGCGATTATGTGTTAGTATCGGGATGGGGAGAGACGGAGATATGGAAAAATCAAAGGAGAGAGAAAGAGAGTTAAACCTACAGACTGCAGACAGAGGTATTGCTGGGCATTGCCAACATGGCAAATGCAAGCCTAGAAGGGAGACAGGCATCTCACCCTTCTTTTGTCCCTGGTCTCTGCCCGATATTGAAATGGAGTCATTTGAGTGTGAATAATTTGCTTTGGCGAAGCCTCCCCCCCCTTCCTTCTCTCCCCCTTCCACTTCGCTATATCTATGGCTTTTCTCCTATCCGATCATTTTAGGATTCGTCGAGCGAACCAAACATTCAGGGCGATTTTCCGATATCGAAATTATTAAATGTCAAACGTCTGTAGGAATAGAGAAAAATATAACTTTTGACTGCTCACCGTAAATATTAATCTGATTTTCAGGGAGGAGAGACATATTGCGTCTTAATTTTTTCGAAATTAATTGTAATATTATAAATGAATTGTTCCCGACAGATTCAGGGTCGATTGAAATGATATCTTTTCTTGGATGCTGGTCAGATTGAGCTCAAGTGAATTTATTGAGCGCGAATCGTCACGCACCAAGAACAATGACACGCGCCACGAATTGTAAATTGAGTATAAATCGAGTTTGGATGTACTAAAGCACACAATGAGATGCGCTCATGATTATGACTCCCAGAGCTAAAATTAAAACACCGTAATCGACTGCACAATTCATATTCTCCCCTGAATACTGATCAACTTTTGAATTATTATTAACATGATTTTTATCAGAAAAAAGAGACAAATATGTTACATTTAGAATTTGCATCAATCAAATTATGAGTTTGTTTCAAAATAAAGTGTTCAGTTGAGTTTAAAATTAGGAGAAATCGATGTTAAGAACATTAAAGCATAATGATTAAATGACATTAAAGATTTTTGGACTACAAATTGATAGCGACGCTATAGATTCTTGTAAGATTTTTACTCAATGCGAGTTTGATTAAGATTCGAAGTAACGATGTTCTATTAATTTTCTGAATAGCGACGATTAAGGATAAAAATTTACATTCTCTTCTGAATACTGATCAACTTTTAATTTATTGTTAATATGATTTTTATCAGAAAAACATAGAAAAATAAATTACATTTAGAATTAGCATGAATAAAATTATGAGTTTATTTCAAAACCATGTGTTCAGTTGAGAGTAAAATTAGGACAAATCAATGTTAAGAATTTTAAATCATATTATTCATTGTCTCAATTTTTCAAGAATCCTCCGTTATCGGAAAAATAATTCATTCTCATTTATGAAGAAATTAGGTCTGATCAGTCAAGGAGAAGATAAACTACTTCACGCAAAAATCGAGTTGAAATTCAATGAATATTAGAACTCGATTAGACTTTTCTTGGAAATCCAGATAAATAAATAGAAGCTGAATAAGTTGATAAGTAGAAATATGTAAACCATTTTGATCTATTTCTTCAATAATGAAATCAAAGGGTTAAAACATCAGTTCAAAACAGGAGAGAAAGCAGAGTCTTCAGCAGGGAAGCCGGCGTGACGATGTTTGCGGTTTTTTGTCCGAAGGTCAAATCGGCGACAAAAGCGAAGGTAAAGCGGTGACCGGACGATGAGCCAATGGGTGCCGAAGAGGATTCATAGGATTTAGGAGGCCAATGTCACCCACGGAGCATTGGGTCGGCTAGGGTGTTTAAACATTCAAGACGCGCACAAACGAGGCATATAAAAGCCACCGCTGGTCCTCCGATATCAGTATCATCAGCACAACCAGCAACACAATAGCAAATCATGAAGGTAGTCAAACAGTTCTTAATCTATCCTAAGGTGTGAAAATCCAACTCTAACCAATTCACATATATTTCTAATTTTCCAGGTCTTTCTGATTACCGCCCTCCTCGTGGCCCTGGTCGCCGCCGAGCCACCAGCTTATCGTCAGCAATACTACTTTGCTCAACAAAGGGAAGAAGTCACTCCAGACGCGGCTCCCTATCCACCATCAGGATACAAACCCGACGGCCCTGCCTTCAATTTGCCCCAGAGACAGGAAGTAGAAAACGCCTACGGACCTCCGAAACAGGAATACGGACCCCCTAAGCAGCAATACGGGCCTCCAGCGGCACCTCCTAACCAGTATGGTGCACCAGTGGCCCCTCAGAATCAGTACAGCGCATCAGCGGCTCCCCAGAATCAGTTTGGGCCTCAAACGGTCCCTCAGAATCAGTATGGCGCACCAGTGGCTCCTCAGAATCAGAATGGCGCATCAGGGGCTCCTCAGAATCAATACGGCGCACCCGCGGCTCCCCAGCCGGATTTCCAGGTTCCCCAACAGAAATTTGGTGGCCCCCAGAGGCAATTTGGAGTTCCTCAAAAATACAGAGGTGGACCAGCTGCTCCCCAGAATCAATATGCTCCCCAAAATCCCCAGCAGCAATACGGACCCCCAGAATATACCACTACTGAAGTTCCGGACACCACTGAATTTGATGAACCTACAACTGTGAGGGGCCTAAGTCAATCTGAGGTAAGTTTTTTAAAAGATTCATTGCTTTATGGAAAATTGTTGAACTATTTTTTTTAATCAGAGGAACTTTACATTGAGTTAACTTTAAGTTAACTTATTTACTTAGAATTTACTTCATTTAAAAAAATTAACCGAAATCAGCAAGCTGATTAGTATTCCTCACGTTAGAATCTTGCGTCAGCAGAGTCAACAAGAACATTCCTAGGGACTTCTTCAATCCACTTTTGTGTTCACGCGAAGACGTTAATGAGAAGATTTACTTACGAGTCTTTTCCTACGACACCCATTTCACAATCGGTTTACATATTACATAACAGTATTAGATTTGAGTTCTAGTTTCCGAAACGAAATTACCTCTTGGCACTGACTTAAAAGAGCCAATGGATCCTAAGAATTTAAATCGACGGATATTCTGCATTGACTCTCGACTTCTAAGGAGTTTAGTATTCAAGGCGTCGCTCACTTTCGATATCAGCAGCACGTGCCCTACACCAAATTTGTTAAGCTTCTGACACAATCTCTTGAGAAATTGAAATCTAATCCAGCCTTCAAAAATGATGAACATTTTTATTATATTTCATATTCAATTAAATTCAATTAAATTCTCAATTAATTTTTATTAGATTCAATAATGAGAACAAAATTTATAGACCCAGGATTCGAGGTCTGGACCTCTCTAATCAATCATCTAGGACGATCAAGGATTAAATAAACAAATTTTTTCAGGCTGAACCAGTGAACTCTGTTAACGAACTCGAAGATGCCGAGGTTGACGAGCAGCCACAAAAATCAGGACAGTACTTTGTAGCCCTTCCTGACGGACGACTTCAGCGCGTCCGTTATGTAAGTCGCGAAAATGTTGAAGCCATGAAGTACTTTGCAAAAATTCGTGCCGAGAATGTGGAACCACTCAGAGGACCAATCTACAATTACGCCCCTCTTCAAAAAGTGCAATTTGCTCCAGCCTCCCTCGAGGTGGCGGTGGCGGCACCAGTCCCAGTCCAGGCCTCCAAACCAGAAAAACTGATTGCTCCAAGTGTCGAGATTCAGCCTCTTGCTCAAGTTCAGTATCAATTCGACAGTCCAGGAAGTGTAGTCCCACTCAGCTCTTCCTACACTACTCAAAATGCCAAATATCAAGTACTGCCTTCCAATGAACAGAGGTTTATTATCTCAGTTTAATTATTTAAAACGAGATCAATTATATCTAAAATTGTATAATACATGCTGTAAATGTGTATAAAACCTGATTTACGATACTAATAAAATGTTTTGAAAGTTATATAAACTTGGACTTTTTAAATCGTTGATTCCCACTTGTGTAATTAATATTCAAATAATTATTTAATTAATATCGGTTAATATTTAAATATATCCATCTGCATGTGATGCTTGGGATATCTTTTTTATGAAAAACTTAAAATTTTTAAAGTATACAAATTTTGAACTTTACATTTTGGGCCAAAATGTCACACTGAGAAAAGAATACTCGAAAATCAATAAATATACTTTTGAATCAATAAATATCTTCCAAAAGCAGATATTTTATTGATTCAGATGTATATACTTTAAAATGTATAATATCACTATTGTGTGGAAATGATTAATTCTTGTTTCATTAAAAATTCATTTGAATCAATAAAATATCTGCTTTTGGAAGAGATTTATTGATTCAAAAGTATTTCTATTGATTTCCAAGTATTTTTTTTCTCAGTGCATTTTCAACAGTTATTGACTAGGAGTGACTAATCATTCTAAAAAAATCTAATAAATTACTGCTCAGCAGGTGGAGGACCTGTAAATTCATATTTAAAAAAAATTCAAGACGACTGCTAATTAAATATTCAGAAATATCTGATTTCTGCAGTTTTCAATTAAATATTTTCAAATTTCGCGACAAAATGAAGTGTAGCCACAGGAAGTGTAGGATTTATAGAAATTAATAGATTTCGAGAAATTAAACTAATTTTAAAGAATTAAAAAATATTTTTTTTATTTAAGAATTATTTGAAAGTCTTGGAATTCTTTCTACTAAGTTAATTAAAATCACTAGAAATCGCTGTAAATTCCTTAAAATGACTTAAATGACTTAATCTCCTGAATTTTTTTGAAATTCCTTTAAAATTCCGTAAAATCAATTGGCATGAATGATTCCGATTCTATGAACAGGCGGCGAATATAAATGCCAACAATAGGTAAAGGAAGAATGTGTTTTCAGAATTTCAGATTTGAGTGTCTCAAGAATCTTAAGAATTTGATATATTCGATTTAAAACTTAAAATGATAACAATCGCTCAACAGATGCATATGATTGGTTTTCTTAACATTTAAATGTTATTAAAGATAAATAAAACAAAATCGACTGCATGGAATATTTTATAGAAGAATGAAGGGCAAGATACTAGTAACTTTAGAAGATCTACGGAAGTATAGATGTTCCACCGCAAAATTCCAGAAATTTAATATCGAGCTCACCCCCACCGCATATGTGTGCGAGTTTCATAAATTCTCTCTCTTCCCTATAACTTCCAATATCCTCCGGCAATGAGGTTCAAATTCAAAAAATCAAAAAGTACGCTTGCTTTCATTCCGCTAATAAAATAGCATTAAAAATCAAAAACATACAATCAAAGACAAATCAATTAAAATAAAGATTGTAACAGAAATTTCAAATTCTATCTTTGAGTATATGTCAAGATAAAATTGGTTAATCCGAGTTGCCTATCGGTTCATTCAACCGGTGTAATTAAATCTGGTCAAGCGGTGGAAGCGCACATAGGCGAATCAATTAAATCGACACTGACCAGTTCCTGAATTCTCCCTCTTCTTCTCCTTTACACTCGAATATATATATATATATATATATATATATA
>UCOH01006330.1:0-39793 GCA_900474275.1 Synergus japonicus
AAAAAAAAGAGATAAAATAAGAAAAAAAGAAGAAAGGAGAGTGCATTATGCCAAGGCGGAGGTGACTAGACGTGACTAACTTCTTGGCGAGTATAAGGAAAGAGGGCAAGGTGGAGGGATAGAACCGGGTGAGCCACCGGATTTGAACCCTCAACTACCGTACGTGACTCGAGGGCACGCAAACAGAATTTTTTATCCGAAGGTCTCAAGAATTAGAATGAATTGGAAGGTCTGATTTATGAAGAGCTGGAAAACCACACGTCGCTTCCTGGAAAGACTGGATGTCTGGAATAAAAGGGTAAAATGATAAAAAATGCAGAAGAGATTTAAAAGCGAGGTAATGAGGATATGGGATCTATCAAGATGAGAATCTTTCACCTGAGAAAAAATCTGATAAAATAGAAGGCAGACAAAAGGATGACGATACTTGTAAGGATTGCAAAAAGAAAAGTCACATCTAACCAATTAGAGAAGACGAATCTTGGTCATTGCTCGAGCGTATGAGCGATGATCCTTGAAACTGCAAAAGGGACACGTGCAACTGATTTCTCTGATAGTTTCGAATGGCGTGAGCATGTACAAGCACTCATTAAGCGCCAAGCCTCGCTCAAGGACCGAACGATCAGGAGGTGACACCTTCATTAATATCTTGAAAAAAAAAAAATGATTTGCTGTATCTGGGAAAAATTTACTTGGAATTTAGAGAAACGGTATTCAGTAATCCACGAAAAGTTCAAGGATCCCTAAGACAGATGATAGGTTCTTGCTCTAGAATTACTCAACTTTCCAACTAGAAGTCTTATTATAGAGTTGTTTTGCCTGGCTCATCAACTTGTTTTTAAATTGCAGCCGATATCACGCGAACCTGTGGAAAGAGGCAATAAGTTAAATATCGGATAATTAAATACAGGGAACTCGATTGACTTGTGAAGAATCCGGAATCCGTAGACACTTCATTTTCCTTAGACATTTTTTAAGGACGTGGGTACTGATTCCCAAGAAAACGTATCACGCTCCATCTCGGGATAATTAATGTAGCAAATCTCAGCAGATGACTATCAAATTCTAGAAGTTCACCTGCCTTCATTATTGGATAATCTATAATAAATTACAGTTTCTATGAAATAAGTGGTGACTTTCACCTGCCTTGAAAGCAGGTGCTTTTCGAATATTGGCATGTGGAATCGAGTAATCGCTGATCTAAAACTTTGGTTCATCATACGGTCTTGAATCCACACATGATGTCATGATACCTACAAGTCGGAGAGTAATAACTTAGGTGTATCAGATAACGAAATGGACGGACAAGATCTTGTTTTGCAAATCGATTGATGTAAGAGATGATTCTAGCAGAACTTGTAGTCTTAAAGAGACTACAAATCAAGAATGATTTAAAAAGTTGTGCAAGAAGATTAAGTTGCTAAAGTGGTTTGATAATTGCTCCAGAAGCTTTATTATACAATGTTCTGGAAATAGACGGCCAGAGAGATTGAAGAACCAAAGGCGTTCAGGGCTGGGAAGCTCGCTTTCGCAAATTCCACCGCTATCGCCAAATTTTTTAATGGCCAGCACGTGCTTTTTCTGCCTAAAATTATCATGATTCACTTCTTTACACCTTCGCACGTCTTCCTCGCACAGAAGGCTTACCAAGGAGAGTTCTGGAATAATTTGATAACTGTAAAGGATCCAGAGGTGGTTAGAGATCCTGGGCGAGTCTGAGCATAATCAAGAGCCACTGTCGCTGGCGAAGCGAGTGAGCGAGCGTGCTATAATCGTTCTCGCGTGTAATATGCGATCGGTAGGAGGACACAAGAGCCAGTGGTTGGCTGGTTCGCGGTGAGTGAGCGCACGTCCTGAACTGGTGCCGGGATGTCAATGACACTGCGGCGTTGCAGCTGCCGCACACATAAGTCAACCCACACTCTCATCCGCGGGGCGCCCCTTCCTTGACGATGAAACTCGTACATGTAGACCCACACATTTCGAAAGAGGTGTGGGTGAGCAGCCTCGTGCTACCCGCTCTGACGTAGCAGAGGGTTGATTGTGTGGGTGTGGGTTGTACCTGTGGGGGCAGAAGTCAAATATTCCCATTTCTCGGCCAGTGCTCTGATACACCATTGCCCATAAACTCCCTCGTCACGTCCAACGTGTTCATGCACGTGCCAGGGAGTAAATCCCTCAGGAGATAAGTCCGAGTATACTTTGGGCACTTGGACTTGGACTCCCTGGAATTTGGAGCAGAGAATTTCGCTTTTGGACATCGGGTCGAGTTTGATGATGATTTACTCTCCAGTTACCCAGGAATTAATTTGACCCAGGACTAAGGTAAAGCAGTTAACTAAAAATCAGTTAAAGAGTTTTCAATATATTGTTGCTGTTAAAATGGAATGAAAGTTCTGTATCAGGTGTGGGATATTGATTTCGATCTGAGATTGAAATCAGGAGCTTAATTGTGCGTTCTCAATGCACGACACGGGTGCGAGAATTACGTGATGGCTTTTTCGTGGCTGGTCGCCTCTCGTCGGACACTGCTCGACATACAACTATAATTAGATGCGCCTAATTTCTCACAAGATGACATCAGAGATTACAGGCCCGCGTAAATAAGTCCCCTCGTAATTTCTTCCTATCAGTGTTGGCTTTCTTCTCTTTTTCCCCCTTCGACTTGAGTATCAAAGGCGCCTTAATCAAGCCAACTGCGACCCTTGACCTATGGTGTCATTAGACGACATTCGAAAAGGCCTCATCGTAAATTGTTGAGGCCTAAGGCGACGTCAAATTCCATGGCAGGCTATATAGCCTGCCATAGGAGTATATCTCCTGAGAAGGGTATGAAGTCGAGGTGCATGAAAAATATCGTTAAAAAAAAAGTATCATGATAAAGTCTGGAACGAATTGTCGACGTTAATGCGGTTGCGCAAAACGGTCTTAAGGTGGATAAGCGGTCGTTCTGGAAACGCATACAAGGGGAAGCGAAACGAGAGTCCGGAAGCCAATTAGTGTAAGTCACCGAAAAAGCGATCTACCTCAAGGGATAAAATCGAGAGGCTTTTTTCAACGATTAAACCAGTGTCGAGGGTGAAGAGTGAACTTGAAAATTTTCGGAATATCTGAATGTTTTAGGATCTTTATCTGACCTCGCTCAGTGAATATGTCAGTTTGCTGAAATATGGAATCATTTCACAGAAGCGGGGGATCAATAACAAGAACAAGATTCTTCTTATATGCAAATGGAAAATGTGAAGTTTGATTTTCGGGTGGCGTATTTAAATTAACTGGAAAGTGACATCGGACCATAATAACTTTCTATCTCGCAGACACTGAATGGCCTTGACCGAGCCAACAAAGAAGTCTCGTGCAGGTAAAACTCGTAAATCCCACTGGTTCTTGGAACATTTTGACTAACCTGCTAAGATGCTTTAGGATTCGATATAAAAAAAAAAAGAGTGGACAGGAATAAAAGAGTGAATTTGAATAAAGGATTGGATTAGAATACAAGACTTGGAAAAACGAGTCTTAGGCTACCGAATCGAGGGGATTACGACAAGTCTCACGGTTGCCAACTTATCAGCTTCATCTGGCATCGGGAAAAGCTCGAGCGAGACGTGTCGTGACATTTTGCCCCGAAGCGAGAAGTTAAACAGGTTCAACCTGGCAAGTATTGAATTTGACACTTGAGTTGCTTCCTTCGATGAGAGCTAAACGAGCAGTTATTTGGCCTCTGCCAACCTTCTTGGCTCTTGAACCCAACGAGAAGCGTCGATACATATCGATATGCGAGATTAATGGTGCCGAAAAATAATTAGCTGATCTGGCACGTACGCAGTTATGTCCCTATTTTGAGGTCGTTGAATCAAGAGGGCATTAACCACTTCACCTATT
Source organism: Synergus japonicus (assembly GCA_900474275.1). Lineage (NCBI taxonomy): Eukaryota > Metazoa > Arthropoda > Insecta > Hymenoptera > Cynipidae > Synergus > Synergus japonicus. The sequence goes on from UCOH01006330.1 coordinate 3,883, forward strand.
CACAAAGACGTCCTTGTAGTAAATCAATTTCATACAATACTATAACCGTTTGTTCTTTGCGTCTTGTGTTTAGAGGGAAACGTAATGAAACCTGATTTATACTCTCGATATTGAGCGCTTTTATAATCAATCATTTATTGGCAACTTATTCTTCAAGTCTTGCAACCTTTTTGTGTTTTTTGCACTTTTTTTGTCGAGGGGACTGACTAATTCCTGAGATTGGTCGATTCTACAAATATATAGATTGCGTGACTATATAACTAAGTGTTTACACAAATTTTAATTTTCATTTCTTCTCCTCGCAATGTATTGCTAATATCACGCACTTGCCTTCAATTCGAAGAAAGACATCAAACATCTGCTCTTTCCGAGCCTTGTTACAAACCCCTTGCAATTTAAAACTGAAATAAAACATTATGACTCAAATCTAGAAGTCTCAAGTTCATTCCTCTCGTTTTTTAGAACTCTCAGTAAATGTTCTTCATTAAATTTCGAGCACGACCTTCGCTTCTCGGTTGATTAAATTTGATGCGAATTGCATCAATGCCTATAATTTTCTCTTATATAAAATGCCGATTACGAATCGCATTCTCGCTTAATTCTCAATTATATTTTGAACTATGTGGTTATAAAGATAGAATAAAGTCGGTTTTTCCCTTGAGCAGGCGATAAACCTCACTGTTTACATAAATCAGGAGACTTGAATAAATTTTCCTGTTCAACTGCTTCCCAGAATGCTTGAGAGATTCGCTAGCCAATTTTTCAAACGGTAAGAAAAATTACAGAAGGGAAGAGTTATTGCTTGATAGATCCCCTTTCTCCGAAGGAAATATTTGAGGAATAATTCATTTCAAGTTATATTTAATGTAATTATATATAATTCGATTTTTTTAGATCGAATGGGATAAAATTTTATCGGTGTGAAGGTAGCCTTCGGCGGGTTTACGTTACGCAAACACCTTGCACTTTCCTGTTGGTTTCTTTCTTCCCACATTGCAGAACACCCACTGCTGTCTACTTTCCAGTTCCATTCATCAGCTTTTCTCTAATCTCTCGATTGAAGTATTAATAGATATTGGCTAAGGCATAGCGAAGTCTCTAGCGAATCTCGACATTTCTTTTTTGAAATTCATTCAAATTGCAGGTGTATAGTAATTTATATTTTAAGAATAATAATAATTAATAATAATTAATAATAATAATAATAATAATAATAATAATAATAATAATAATAATAAACTTACGTGGAATTTACGATTCGGCAAGTATCGATCGAAAATTACCATCGATACACGACGAATCAGGAGTGCGGAATAGGCGTTACGATATTTCGATTTCGACTCAATCATTTTTTTTTTAAATAGATATTGTGAAGGATTTCTAGCGTTAGGTTGCATTAACCCAAATGAGTGCATTCGTGTCGTATTGCTTAAGCGTCCAAAACTGCTAAGATGCTAAAGCTTGCACAGATAAATTTAACTTCCTCCGAGTTGTCAGTTTCTCAGTGAGCAGCCACGCTTTACTCCACGATTTAAATAAATGCACGCATGAAATACCAGTCATTGTTTCGCGGGGCGAGTCATTGCTCGCATGACTTGGAATTAAAGAGCATGAAAAAAGTAGGAACGCGACTGAGATCGGCGAAATTTCATGCTTCGACGCTAGAAGGATGAAGAAAAATTAGAGCAGATTTTTTTCAAGTGTTGCGTTCATGGAATTGACAGCCTGGATGCAATAACGTCTTATAAATTTATTTCTCCAAGCAGTGTTGGCCCCTGGGCGGTGTTTAAAAAAAGTTTTGAAATAAATATTTTAAGCTTCATATTTTACATAAGTACATTGCTATCAAAATATGTAGCTTAAAATATTTGTTTCAAAACTTTTTTTAAACACTGTCCAGGGGCCAACGCGACATTTTAAAGAATCAATAGGCACATTGTCGAGGATTCTGGAAGTTAAACTTAAATCCGTTAACTTGTAAGAACTCTAAAGGTTCCGTTTTCACTCATCACAAGACTTGAAATATTTGCCTTGCTCCTCACACTTCACCGTTTATGCAAATACGGGAAGAATACCGGTCATTGTTTCACAGCATTGGTCTTTATTCGCATGACTTACAAGGCAAGAACATAAGGAAATGACTGAGTCTTTGTTTCCAATTCCATAGCGTAATTTGACCTCTGAAGAAAATATTTGAAATGAAAAAATATACTGAAGGATGTCCCTGACCCAGATGAATCTTTTCTGCGAAGTATTTATAAGTTAGTTTGCAAACGACTTTCTTCTCTCTCGTTAGTTTACAAACAAGTTTTTTCCTCTTCATTTTGCTGTAAGTTGTATAAACTTCGATAAACAGTAGGCTAGTTTTCCAGGCCCACTTAGCGAAAGTTTTACAACGCTTTTGTAAGTAAAAAGATAGGAAGTCTATCTATTTGAATCTTTTTTAATATACAATAATTTCTTTCCTTTTGAATCCCAATATTTCTATCTTTCTGTATCTTTTGTCTATCTTCGCTAATAATTTCCTATCCTTCATCTATCAACGCCAATCCTTCTTTATTCTCTGTTTATCCACAATTCCACACCAATCTTTCTCTATCCCTTTGGCAATCTATTGCAGCGTCTATCTTTTTCAATCCCTACTTTCATATTAAAATTTTTTTTGGATTGGATAGAAAGAGATAGGAAAAGATAGAGCCTATTGAAAACGATTTGAAAGATTGGAAATTATATATTTCTAACTCTTTTGAACGAGAATCTCAGTTGTACTTGAAAATCAGTTGAAAAATAATTGCAAAGAGGTTTTGCGAGGATCTGTACAACAGTATGTATGGCGTTAAGTGAAGAGGTATCAAAGGCACGATTCGAGACGAGTAAAAATAGACTCGAAACACGGAGCACCCTTTCGCCGATGGCCGAGCCAAGTACGTAAGTGGTCTTTGCGTCGAGTGGTTGACCAGCTGGTTGTAAGTGCATGGTACTATGATTCGTCGACAGGAGAAACAGGAGGATCGAGTGAATAGAACTACAGGCTGCACGATTCACTTCGAATATTTATCCACTCTACTACCTTTATAAATAAGGCTCCCTTGAACAATCTCTACGAGCCCTAAAGTCCTAGAAGTCTAAGTTGTCTAGAACATTATAAAGCGTCCTTTAATTATCCATTGATGTATTTTTTACCTTTATTATGGGCAGCTCTGATTTATTGCTTAATTTTCGGTTATTAAACCGACGTTTATTTCTTACGGCAGATGTTGTGTATAGTTTACCGTTTGAAAAAGAAGTTAGTCTTAAAGCGAACGAAACAGTTTTAAGGCTGGAAATTCTCTACTTAAAGTAAACTTTATGCCTTCCTAGTGGCAAATAAATTGTGCTTAGTCATCTGTATTGTTAGATTCCATATTAGAGATTCTATATTTTAAGTTTTCATTCTCTAACTGAATTGTAAAAACTTTGATTTGATTAGACTGGATTTGTGAATTTAGATTGTGGTAGTGATCCTCAGCAAGGACAGAGTGAAGCCAAAGAAGTAACACCCATGCAAAATCGAGTTCTGATTCTTGGAGGCTTCGAAGTCGAAGTTCTACTCTGACTTCGGTTATGTCTCTACTTTCACTCAGATCTCGGGACTCGACAATATCTCTTCTCCTTCTCCAGCTTCTCTCGTCCTGCTCCTGGCTCTTTTCATACGGTACCAAGAGTGTGCGAGGATCACTGTAATAATATTCCCCCGAGCCTCTCTGAATCCCAAGATCCGGCCCGCCTCGTGTAACATGGACATGTCGGGGTGTATCGAATCGATTCAAAGTAATTACACCGCAGACGGCAATTGTCAATTATTTTTCGCGGTAGCAATATCGCCGATTTCCAAGCCGATTTCGCCTTATGGCGCCCGTTAAAAAGAGCTTTGCACGTAATTACGAAAATCGTTCGCTAATCTTTACCTCCCATAAAAAAAATTATTGTTAAATTACTCCTCTTCGAAAATGACTTGTTAAAGTTCTTTTTCTCAGGATCTCCCAGTCTTCATGTAAGCCATTGGTCACTTACTCACTTTATGGAAGATCGGTGATTGAAGAGTTTCAGAGATGGGATCCACCTTTTCTATTGAGAAAGTGGCGTATTTTAAAATTTAAAGAGTAAATACAGGATTAAACTTTAAAATTTAAAGTGCAAGAGGCTGAGCAGACTGTGGAACAGGTAATATAAAAGGTAATATAAATAAACAGGTAGAGGTGCAGGCTTAGGTGCAGGTTTTGTACCTGTATAGGTATCAGGCCAGTCTTTCGAGTCGGGGGGTCGAAAAATTTATCGAGGCGGGTTGGACGCCCCTGGAAAAATATGGGCAATTAAAACGAGTGGCAGTAAACTCCTCGTTTAATTCTTAGGACATGTTCGATTTACAAGGAAGTGCAAAACCAAAAGAAATCATTTTATCGTACATTCAACTTTGTATCACTTACGCTTTATCTCATCTGAAAAAATTGATTCATCCTCTTATATTAGAAGAGGTTGTATAAAAATGCAAGTAATCAGGGATCGTTGCCCCCTCGATTCCCCCTAATTACTAGAACGAATGACGTAATTAAAGAAGTAGAAGATGGTATCTGGCAAAAGGTTGGCTTAGGTTTGGTACTTTTTGACACGGATCGACGACCGGTGTTCTCTACTATTTTGACGGCCTCTATCTCGTAAAACCGGTTAGTGTGATAAACGAGCGTCACAATGGAGAAGTCCAAGCCAACCTTTTGAGGGGAAAAGCAAAATGTGATAATAATTTCTATGTGGGATGAATTTGTAGCACAACAATAACGCAAAATCAACTGTTTGGAATAGACCGAACTTAATTCTTCAATTTTTCTTATATTACGTCGATCAGAGGTGTAAACTCAAATTTTTTCCTCTTCATTTTGCTGTATTTTTTAGAGATTGAGGTAGGTATGTTAAGCAGTTTTTAAAGAGTTTTGAAAAGTTATTTTTAAAACAAAGGTAGGTATTTATATTATAGGTTAGTCTGTCAGCCTCATATAGGACAGGATTGCCAACTTTGTGAAAATCAAATGGCGGCAAATTCAAATTTCGAGGATTAAAGATTGTTTCCGTCGATTTGATAATTTATTCAGATATTCTAATTTCTCCTATTATTTCTCTCACGTATGATTCATCTTTATAATACTCTATTGTATTTCTATTATGTATAGCTTGTGTGAGTGTATGAATGGTAATTAAATTCTTCAGTCTTGATCGTACAAGATAACTCGAAAAAGCTATCTTTCTTCAGCGATATCTAATTGTGTTTGGTTAAATATATTTTTGTTAAAACTTACTTTCTTTGAGTTCTTTATCATCCTGATTTTAACGCTCGCGAACATCAACCTTCTGCTCATTTATCACTTCTGCCTAGCAATTATTATAACGTTACTGTCGCATCGTTACCGGTGTCATGCTAGATTAATTAGTTCCCTATGAGTTCAACTGTTATATATGAGAATATAACTCTAGTTCTACAATGTTTCCCTTCTTTAAAAGCGGTGTTATGATTACAAGCTTTAATCTGCTCAGTTTATGAGATCTGTAGCAAATTGCAGAGTGTAGCACATCTCAGAGACTTTTATATTATTATTTTCAGACGAAAAAGCAGAACTGACAACGGCGATTTGATTGATCGATAAAGTTGATTTCAACAATTAGGTCGTTTAAGATCAGATCAAACTCATTGCAAGGACGAATACGCACACGTCAGTTGTGCACCGGCCAATAATAAACCTTTCCGCTTATGTGGGTTTAAGGGTCAATCGATAAGCAATGTAAAGCATTGACTTTACGTTTTTATCCTTTGGCAGAAAATTCAGCCACTCAGCTCAGTTTACTCCTCCTTTATTTTACTGCTCGACTACTGAAGCGCAAAGTGTTCGAGCTTCGAGCGGAAGTCGGTTCAAGAAGATATAAACAAATGAAATCAGAAGCCAGATGTTTGTTTCGCTAGATAGGAAGGGAAGCTCCACCAGACATAATTCCCATGCAATTTTCGTCGTGCTTCAGCGAAGAATTTTTTTAATTGCCAGAATTTCTTCTCATCCATTAAATGATACTGAAATGAATTAAAATGAGAAGATCATTACATCCAACATGTAGTTTAGAATTTAGAAATAGGTTTGCGCTCGATCAAGAAAAAGTAGAAAATAATTCAAGGCTAGAAGAGTGGAATTATTGAGACTGACGTGAACAAAGATTAGTTTTCTCGAGTCGAGTCTAGAATTTTCTTAATGTACATGCAACTCGACATATCAACTGACCAGTAAACGGATGCCAACCACGTGTTCTGCCTCGGAAAGTGAGAGTTCTCTCGATTATGCGTCGAGTTAATTTTGAGCGAGTACTCTGATCTGGGTTAAAGTTAAGTGCAGCTGAATGGCAAACAACGCTTATCTTTCACAGGGGATTGTGCATACGGATCTTAAGGAGGTCAATTAAGGCGCACGTTTCATGCTGTTCATTAAAGTGAAAATTAATCCATCCCCCGGCTATTTATGTCTTTGCAGTCAGGTGTTACTTCTAAATCTTTCAGTTCAATATTCTCTGTTATCTGCCGTTCTTTGTTTAATAAAGGCAAATCCTCTTTGACCAGCGAAACAGAATTCACGCTTGATAAATTTTTGGGGGTGCAAGAGCGAAGGTTACATATGGATTAAAGGGAGTGACGAACTATAACAAACTATTTGGTATGAGTTGGCCAATATCGATTGTCGTACTGCGACAGCTAAGTTGGTTAGCGCTGGCATCCTTTGGGGTTGGCGCTCATGTTTCATTCTGGCTCAAACTTCCCACCAATAATGAAAACCCCTTTAGCAAGTTTCAAAATTTAATTATATATATATATATATTCTTTCAGAAATCAAACACTTATTCCGAAAACAAAAATAAATAACCGAACTCTAATGACGTGATTCTCTCCAATCAGGATGAGTCAGGAAGTTAGAGAAGGAACTTAACGGGACAAGATGTCCAGGTATTTATTTACTCATATGTGAAAGGCCCTAAAGTCTGAAGAGCATTTCAACTCTTGAATTATGAGTCGCCGTTGACCAGGTCAGAGTAATTTGAACATTTTTTCCAATCTACATTCTATGATATATGGTCGTTATATATGTGTTCTTTTACAACTCTCGTTTTTGTCAGCTACTGGTTCAACAACTTGGAAGGCAAAAGAAGATAAAAAGGGGAGGAAGAGAAGAAAGAAAAAGCTACTTCGCACGCGAAACGCATCGCGGATGCTGCATTCATGCGGACAATTTGTACATATCATAATTCCATGCTTCGTGCCTCGCCCAGCCCTCCATTATGCATGGACTCTGCTGCACTATCTTAGTTTCTCACGACAGAACTGAGCAATTGGCTGCCAGATTCGCAACACGTGTTGCCACATTTATTTTCAAATTAATTTATTCACTTCTTACTGATGAAATATTCACTCAACCTGTGTTGGCACTCCTGACGGAAGCAACCTAAATGTCAATAAAATATCCTTCATTGTACATGCTTTCGAACTCCTCAAATCTCACCATCTCAAATTTCACAACCCCTCAAATTTCATCAAATTCCTTCCCTCTACAGTCACATCAATTGCGCATACGTATTGCGCATAAAATAATATTTTTCAGTACTTTAAACTGCACGCCAATAGCAACCAATCAGATGCCGAGTGCCATAGCATGCGCAGTGATATCGCGTGGTTAGTGAGAAAGTTGCTGGTGAAATTTGAGATGGTGTTTCAGGAGTTCGGGTGTAGAGGGAAGGAATGAGGTGAAATTGGAGGGGGCCTCTTCTGTTTTGGATCTCGTGAAATTTGAAGGAGTCGAGTGACATCTTATTAGAGATGCAAACTCAAATATTTTCCTCTTCATTTTGCTGTATTTTTTAGAGATTGAGGTAGGTATGTCGAGAAGACATTTTATCAGAAATGTAAACTCTAATATTTTTCTTTTCATTTTGCTGTATTTTTTAGAGATTAAGGTAGGTATGTTTTAGAAATTACTTTACATTAAAGGTTAGTTTTTCAGCCTCAAAAACGAAAGGTTTGCCAAATGTTAAAATCTAATGGCGGGAAATTCAAATTTCGAGAATTAAAGATTGTTTCCAGAGACAAATCCTTCTTTACGTTTAGGCTATTAAGTTTAGCAGTATCTGAATCTTAATCTGGGAATGTAAATGCGGGTGAAACCTTTTTCAGGAAGTCGGAAGCAGGTCTCGTATATATCAGGATATGGGAATGTCTCACTGTCAGAGCGTAAAATTTCAGAGAAAGGAAACCACAAGTGGAGTGAAAAAAATAAGTCATTCGATTCTTCATGAAGCCATAAGTAGTCTCGATACATCCGCTAGTCGACCACGTGAGAAAGACTTTTGTCGCGAGAATGGATCCAGAAAGATCCTTCAGTTGGTAGCAATTATCATCCAGCATCGGATTTTCCGTTGAAATAAGAATAAAAGATGAAAGAAAGGTCATAAGAAGCACCACCTGACTAGCGGATGCCTGTCCGCTGCAAGTTTCAACAAGTCGAAGGCTAACCCAAGATACCAGAGACTCTGCAATCTTCAGTTTCCGGAAATAATATACATTTTTTTTAAGCACATAATTGCTTATTATGTATATGGATTCACTCCGAAATAACGGATATTGGAAAAAACGAAAAAGCAATACATATATCAGGTTCCCTGGCAGTTTCTACAAGTATTTATTTTGCGTCACTAATTTGCATGATCGGCTCATCTTTGAGTGGAACTTCAGGACACTTTACTTTCGCACGATTTATTTCCTTGGAGATTTTTTTTCATTGGAGAGTTGAATTATTAATTGAAGATACAAATTTAGGAGGCTTTGCCAAATTATTCCATAGACTGAATTCGTTATCTTTAAAGCTTTTGTAATTAATACTGGATTTCATACTTTGATCTCCAGCTTGATATTAATATTCATATCTCGCACATGGGGAATTTAAGAGTATTTTAAGCCACATCATTCTCTGAAATAAAGAACCGTGAAGGAGACACCGAGATTGGGAGCGACTCACAAAGCATGCCAAGTAAAGCCCGTCGAGGGATAAATAAAAGAAAAAGGGTCTGGACCTAAGTATAAACATTGGTCTCCCAAGAGGCGCAGTTGAATTTCAGGCACGTGCTCGTATTCACGCAATCCCCCGAAACCCTCAATTTAATTGTCGAAAAATAATCACAATTGATGCAATCTCAAGAAAAATACCATGCACTAAAATAAAGTTCATTTTTCTAAACAACACACGGTCATCATCTGCCATGACATCTCATGAATACTCAAATTCCCGATTCCCATAGACATTTCACATAAAAAAAAAATGTACATTTTCACAAGTGAATTTAAAAACCCAAAAATGGTACTCACCATGCAGGAAGGTTTCGTGTGCGTTGTCCGCACGCGGATTCACTAAACGGAATACACCAAGAAATCCAGCGTGTCCTCAACCGGAAGCCGAAGAATTATTCAAATTCAAAAAATATTTCCCTGGGGAGAATTTTAAATCCGACTGGTGAACTGGAGACCATGAACAATTAACTTAAGGTGAGCAGAATTCACACGCGGCGTCGTTCCTGTCAAAAAACACACAGTGTAGAACGAAAATCGAAAAAAATAAAGGTATCAACATGAAGAACCGACCGAACGGCACGCGGGTTCAGCGGCCGACTGAAAGGATGCAGTTGCCGTTTGTCCGCCATGGTCCGCTCCTGGACCCCTGGCGGCCCCGCGTGGTTCGCGTTATCCCTCCACCAGACAAAGCGACTGCGCGCGCAGATACACGTTTTTTGAACTCCCCTTGCTCCGAGCCCCTAGAGCAGCAGAGCTACCAGCCGACGAGAGGCTCACTTGCTGCATCGGCCGATCGCCCGCACGACTCACCCACCAAGCACCAAGTCACCACTCTCACCCGCGCCACACCGGTTGGCACTTGGTTGCACTCTTACTTCGCCCTTTGCAATTAAAGGACCAAAAGTTTCTTTAGGAAAATGTAATGTATATAGATGAAAACTTTTGGAAACTAGGGTAGAAGTTTAACCCTATGGACTCACACTTTTGGAAAGTTACTTAAAGCCCACACATGGGTATTTTTTACCCAGCGACAATTTGGAAGCTTCTATTTCCCGCTTAAATTAATCAATTTGAGTGCATTTTTTTCAATCGACAGGAAATTTAGTCTGGCAGACGAAAAAAATATTTATTTCTTATTCTATTTAACAGCAAAAAATTTGAATTGGTCAAACGTCGAAAATTATTCTTCTCGACGTGAAACTTCGTCTTTAGAAGTTGTGAAGGTCCGCGCAACGGAAGTACAGTAATGTTCAAGGTTCAACGATGCCTTACTGTTTTTTATTGTAAACATGACGACCCAACCCTGATTTTCATAAGATTCTATTGAGAAACAGAGTTGGGTCGTTTAGTTTCAAATACAAAAAAGAGGAAGGCATGGTTGAACATTACTGTACCCTAGGTCAACCCTTAAAGGGGAGAATTTAGACCAATCATCAAAACAGCTAATTCGCAATTACCAAAATTTCACAAGAGTTTTTAAAAGTGAGAAGCGCTTTTCGAAATTGATTGATGTAGTTTATATCGACTGATGCTTCGCAGGCGAAAGTGAAAGCGAATTTTTGGTCGTAATATTTCAGGCCTTGGTCACGTGCAGACCAGATGTGGCAGCAGAACTAATGAAAAAATTATAAAACACCTTTTTGGCTCAAAGAAATATTCGAAGGTCCTTTAAAGGATCAGCATAGATAAATATTTGAATTTTATGGAGGATCGTTTTCCTGAGTGTGCATATAATGAGTATGGGAAAGGTTTAAATATATAAGTTTAAATGCTGAGTCATAAAATGAAGATGTCACAAGAATTTTCCATTCCTGTGTGTCTCAAATGTAAAATTAGAATTTTTTTAAATAAGATAATTGTTCAGAGTAAATGTTTATCATATTTTATAAAAATCAAATCCTTATAAATATTTTTCTAAATTATTAACAGAGTAAAACTGAGAGTTGAAGGAACTTTAAATCTTAAAAAAAATAAAGTACTGAAGATCCACTCGCCAACCGGAACAATTAAATGAAGACTAAAACCAGTGGTCGTAATTGAAAAAGGAAATAAAATACAACTTGCTTCCATGCCGGTTTGGAGGATTCGCCAAGGGTCTCAAAATTTTCCTCATATCACGACTCCACTTCATTCTGCTGGTTCAGCTCACGCAAATCTTCACTGGTACTTTTTTATTCCTTTCATGTAATTTGTAAATTGAATAAACATAAATTATTCCTAATAGGGATGTCATATTTGATAAAAAAAGAAAATAACTGTATATTCAAAGTCATATAATATTTAGCGCAGAGTAATGCATTCTAAAAAGCGAATTTACATAAATCAGCTTTTGTTGATTGACTTACGAATGGTAAAATATATAACTTGGACAGTGACAATTAAGTGATTTGTCTGCATGTTATAATATCCTTATACATAAATATATCTCACACTAAAGACGGTTTCCATTCTGGAGCCTAATCGATTGCCATTTAAAACAAGTTTCAAATGGTTCTCTGTGACCCCTAAGGTAATTTTCCATCGACGATTTAGTGATTTATTAAGAACGAATCATTTGACTAAGTACTCAGAGCAAATAAGTAAGTATTCGAGTGCAAGTCGAAGGCACTTGGCCTAGCATAGAAAGCGTTTGTCTGTCGATAATCCCAGAGTGGTTGCCAAGCAGCGCAGCGGTCGGTAAACCGGTCGACCGCCACGATATATTTACTGTGCCGCGGGATAAGCTACGTGAAAGTAAAAATTGCCTGATAGCCGTCATCTTGCAAGGATATACCGTTTCCGGTGCTGTTTCAATCTTCTGCATTGAATTGTAAACTTCTGCTCGACCAATCAGCAGCACATTAATCTTCATTAATTATTCTAGATCTGCAGCGGAATCAGAATTTTCCCTGCATTTGCCGAAGAAGTCATTTCAGTCAATGATTCCTCAAATCAAGTTTCAAGACGTTTTCATAAAGAGAGGCTCAGAGAGAATCACTAATTCTCAGATTGCAATTACTGATTCAGTGCGATTTAAAAATTAGAAAATAAATTTTTAGTTTTATTTGCATACTCCTCTTGCCCTATCAATGCCTTTCCCTACCCACTTTTTCCTTTACTCTTCAACCATCTTTCCCAGCTTATAAATAATTTTTTTTCCTCTTCATTTTGCTGTATTAAATTTTAGGGGATTCACACTGCCTTGTTAAGCTGTATACACATATAGTAACGGTTGTGCTGAGATCTATCGTGTAATCTTTTTCTCTCACCAAGTGTCCCCTTCCCTTTCGATAAAAACACTAATTACTGTATCCCGCTTACTGTAACGATGACGCTACGGATATCATTATACTGGTTGTAGGCAACCGGAAGTATTAAATAGACTGTAAGCGACAGTGTTCTATAGCGGGCACTCGGGATATGTGCCAAGTTGCGAATCTAGTGGAAGGATCTCAACTATTAAAATTACAAGCTAACAGAACATCTTTTATGTAATTCTATCTTGAAGACTTGATATAAATGCCTTTTCGAGGAACTACCCTGTTGGAAGTAAAAATATAGAAAAAGATAGAGCCTTTCTATCTTTTTACTTCCAAAAGCGTATATCTTCAAACAAGTGCGGCAAAAATTACACCATAAAAATATTGTTAAGTTTTTTTAATTCATAAACTAATGTGGTGCTAATCAGACGGACTAATGTGGTGCAGCTAACATAAATTTGTCAATTCAGCAATAAACAAGACACGCAATCTTGAAAAAAAAATGTAATTTATCTCAGAAAAGAAATGTGGCTACCAAAAATGGCGAGCCAACGAATCAAGCATGTCACCAAGTGAAAAATCTGAAGAATGCAACGCCTTTCGAGAATGGAGAGTCGTCGCGACAAATAAACATTCCACTCGAGTTTCGCGTGTGAAATCTTGAGTTTAAAACCAGTTTTCCTACGTCTATCGGTAAATGCGAAATAAAGTTACCACCTACCAGGACGATAAATGTTGAGAAGACTAGGAGAACATAATACCGCGGCTAAGATTTTTTTAATCGCTTGGTATTTAATAACTCCATTGTCATTTTATCTTCAATAACAAAAAAATAATGTTCTCTGGAACAATTTCCGTGTTTAAATAACATAACTTACAAAAGAGCAAATATATATTTTAATTCCAAATTAAATTTTTTTTTCGCGCACTTTTGTTTGTTTTTCTATTGCAGCGACAAGTGTTCTGAAATGGAACGAATTGAAACTAGTTTGAAGTGCAATTATCGATAAAGAAGACTTCAGTTACAAAGGTATAAAAATCCTACCGCTGGTACATTTACCCTAGGGAATCTTCCTTACCTTCTACTGGGAAGGTTCATGGTAAAGAAGGAATTGATAAATCACACATTTTTATCATCTGAACCAAAAATTACAGAATAGTTGTAAAAAATGTCACTATATGTACTCACATTTTAAATAATAATCTTAAGGCAAATTTCTTAAGTACAAATATTAACTAATACCTTCTCTCTAACATGTCAGCGCTGTAAAATATTTTTGATTTCACAGGAGGAAAGTCAGTACGATAAATTTGAGGTTCCAAAGGTGAAGTTTTTGAGTCCAGCATTTTTTTCTTCTTCGCTTTCATGCATACGTAAAATCGACTCAAAGCTCCAATTAAACACGTGTATATTATTTCGAATAAACTGAGTATGGATCCACCGACGAATAAACCAAAAATCCCACCAAATGAAACTGTAAAATATTTCAATGTTAATTCCCGCGAAATTTTCAGCCGCGAAATTTTAATTTAAATTAAAATTCCTCTTTATAATATGACATAAATTAAAAAAATTAATTTGTGTAAAAAAATGTGTCCAATTTAATTTAAATACCTAATAAACTTAATCCTGTGACGACAACATTCATTTTGTAACGAATGCTGGTTGGGCCCTCAAAATGCACATCGAGCATAATATCCGCGTCTTCGTCTATTGGAATTGTCACCATATTAGTCTCATAATTAGAAAAATTACAGGCTGGTGGACAATCGCAAAACATGATTGGCTCGTCTATTTCAATATGTTGAGTATCTCCGGGTATTTGATAATTTGTAAATATTTCTGTAATTAGATTTAAATTAAACAAAATTAAAGTAAATTCAATAATTGATTGATTTCCACTTTTAAATTATTGGGATCCTTACCATTGTGTTCTATCAAGCAGATAAAATCCTTTACGTTGCATTCTCTCGTCTCCGCTATAAATAAAATTGATTTACAGATTAATGGCATATTAATAAAAGAATCTGATTAATTAAAAGAATTAAAAGCATGTTTACTTTTTGGAAAGAAGTAAGAAGGGTTGCAATTGCAGTGTTTTTTGACGTGCATGCGTCTGCATTCAGATATACAGGTTTCTTGATTGTACTCAGTATTCTTATCAAGATCTTTATATCGACAAGGGATTTTCTCGGGACTCAAATTTAAAACATCCTGTGTGGCATATCCAGAAGTGCATTTTATATTCACGCTAATCGACATTCCAGATGCAATTGCTTGACCTGAACTAGGCCAGACTTCCGGATGGTTTATGAGAATCGTCGCACCTCGAACTAAATCTGTTAATAGAAATAGTAGCAAATTATTTCCGTTAAAATAATCGAATTGTAGAATCAAAGATTTAGATAATGTATTTAAAACACTGAAATTGTACCTTGCCATCTTTCTTTTTCTTTTTTGGACACATTTGCCTGATTAGCGACTATCTTTGCTTGGTCTGCAAAAATGGAGGATTTATTAATTTAATATTTAGATTTTCTTTTCGAGAATGAAAATAATATTTTTCATAAGGAATAAATAATACTTGAAGGTGGTGTAATGATGTTTCCTAAATGGACTGTAACTTTTAATCCACTTCGATCACCAAATCCAGAAGTTCTTCTTACACCTTCCTTATTCACATTCAAGGTTTCCGAAGTTTTGGAATTAAATGAGTAGCAGAATCCATATTCTGTTTTTTGCAATTCAAAAATTTTGCAACAATCTTGAGTGTGGTAACGCCACCAGCAGGAGGAAAATAAATTCTTGCAGTCGGGCACAAGTTTGTACATAACGTCCGTAACATTTACTTCTTTAAATAAAATAATTAAGTAATTTATATTTAAATAAATCGAGTACAGTTCCGAAAACCGATAACATCAGATTTTCTTTGGCCATTATCAATCCCTTTGCCATTTCCCTTGACTATTCCCTTTGTCATTCCCATCGGCATTACCTTCATGATTTCCCTTTATCATTCTTTTTACGATTTCCGTTTACGATTCCCATTTATCATTGCTATTTCACTTCGTCATTTCTCTTTACCAGTCCCTTCATCATTTCCCATTTACCATTTCCTTTGCCATTCCCTTTAGCAATCTTTTTACGATTTCCCTTACCATTCCCCTTAACCATTCGCTTTGCCATTCACCTTTACAATTCTCTTTGCCATTTCCCCTTACCATTTCCTTTACCCTTTTCCTTTACCAGTCCATTTGACTTTCCCTTTGCCATTTCCCATTACCATTCCCTGTTCCATTTTCCTTAAGCATTCCTTTTTCCCTTTCCTTTACCATTTCCTTTGCCCTCTGCCATTTCCATTCCCTTTAGCATTCTTTTCCCATTTCCCCGTTACCATTCCCCTTTACTATTCCCTTTGCCATGTCCGTTGCCATTTACATTTACCATTTCCTTTGCCCTTTGCTCTTTCCCTTTAGTAGTTCATTTGCCTTTCCCTTTGCCATTCCCTTTGCCCTTTACCTTTCATATTCTCTTTATCACTTCCTTTGCCATTCCCTTGATCATTTCCCTTTACCATTCTCTTTATCATTCCATTTAGCACTCGTTTTACCATTTCCCTTTATCATTGCCTGGGCCCCTTTCGCTTTATCAGTCCATTTGCCATTTCCTTTGGCATTCCCTTTGCCATTTCCTTTCAACTTCCCTTTACCATTCCCTTTAGCACTCCTTTTACCATTTCCCATTACCATTCCCCTTTACTGTTCCCTTTACTATTTCCCTTTATCATTGCCTGTGCCCTTTCCCTTTATCAGTCCATTTGCAATTTCCTTTGGCATTCCCTTTGCCATTTCCTTTCAACTTCCCTTTACCATTCCCTTTAGCATTCCTTTTACCATTTCCCATTACCATTCCCCTTTACTGTTCCCTTTACCATTTCCTTCGTCCTTTACCTTTATCATTTTCTTTATCACTTCCTTTGACATTCCCTTTATCATTACTCTCTGCCCTTTCCCTTTACCAGTCTTTTTGCCATTTCCTTTGGCATTTCCCTTTACATTCCCATTACCATTCCCTTTAGCATTCCCTTTATCATTCCCTTTGCCATTTACTTTGTCATTTCCCTTTAAAAATCGCCTTTATCATTTCCCTTTACTATTCCCTTTGCCATTTATCTCTATCATTCCCTGTGCCATTTTCCTAAAATATTCCCTTTGCCCTTTCTCTTTCCCTTTGCCTTTGCGATTCCCATTAACATTTCCCGTTACCATTCACCTTTTCCATACTCTTTACTATTCCTTTGCCCTTTCCCTTTACGATTTTCTTTCCCATTTCCCTTTATTATTCCCTTTGCCATTTATCTCTACCATTCCCTGTGCTATTTTCCTAAAATATTCCCTTTCCTTTAAAATTTCCTTTGCCCTTTCCCTTTCCTTTTACCAGTCTATTTGCCATTTCTTTTAGCATTCCTTTTGCTGTTCCCCTTTACCATTCCCTTTAGCATTCTTTCTATCATTTCCTAGTAACATTTCCCGTTACCATTGACCTTTTCCATTCCCTTTACTATTTCCTTTGCTCTTTCCCTTTGCCATTTCCTTTTGCCATTTCCCGTTACCATTCTCCTTTACTATTCCCTTTGACATATTTATTTACCATTCCCTGTACTATTTTCCTAAAAAATTCTATTTCGTTTGCCCTTACCCTTTATCAGTCCAGTTGCCATTCCCTTTACCATTTCCCTTTATAATAATTTTCTTCGACAATGATTTCCATTGACAATGTGTTTATGGGGTTTTGAAAAATGAAAATCAATATAACCCCTAATTATCTCGAAAACCATCACTCGCAGGAAAAAATATTATGAACAAAAAATGTGTATTTCGATGAGATCTACAACTTTTGTTTGAATCATTTTTTTAATTTTGTCTATTAACTAAGATAAACGCAAGAATCTACGATTTTTTCATGATTTCACCAAGAAAATCAAATTTGCTGCAATTTTCACTATTATATTCATAATCAGCGTGTCAAAATACATACGTAAACGAAGCTCAAAAAAAAATCGGAGGTTACCGGGTTTCGAAACTTAATCCAATGAAAGTCACTACCAAAATTGAATGGATAAACTCACCAGCTAGTTCGGCGTTGGAAATATTCTTCAAAAAAGATACTTCCCCGTATCTCGCGAAAGACATACTCGATAAAGTTGTGATTAATCTTCTGTATAGTTGAATGCTTTCTGGATTATTTGAAGGAATCAGTTCTTTCTCTAAAATCATTGCTTTGCCCCAATCCACTCGATCTCGGGGGCAAATTGTCACACTTGGAAATGGTAGAGAAGAAACTTTGTAGCTTGTGGATTCAATAACAACGACTGTCGGTGCCGCCTAAAAAATCCAGTAGTTATAAATAATATGTAAACTACTTATTATAATCGAAAAATTGAATTATGGAAAAGTATTTACTTGAAATTCAGTCGCCAGTTGAACAATCACCTGAGCCGTAAACGATATGGAGACCAGCACGAAAATTAACCAAATAATTCTCTCGACGGTGTATAATTCGGGATCCAAAATATACCTCATTCCATGCACACTACTATGAGAAACATAATATTCCAATAAATATAGAGGATTCTTTAATCGGTTTTTCTCGGAATCTTTTTCATCTGATTTTTCGAAAGGCGAAAATTTCCCATTGGGAATCAGATTTTCAGGTGGATACCACGCTCTTCTCTTTTTCCCGCGCGATCCTAAAAAATGTATTAAAGTCCGTTAACAAATTTCCAATATACTGTTATTTTTCATTATTTTAATTTCCCTTACCACCGGCGTAGTTAAAATTCATATTTTGTGTCCTATACATTTTCATGCGAACTCTACTTATCAATTATAAAAACTAGTTCGATCTCGGCACAACAACTCTGCATATTGTAATTTATTTTAAAAAGTTTCATCACTCAGAACTCTGAACACGCCCTATTGACCTTAAATTCCATTTTTTTACACTAGCAGGAATGGCGAGAAATGTCAAGAGTCACCTTAACTTGAGACTGGACGGCAAGTTGTGACAAAATGAAGTGATCATGTCGGTGGTGAGTAAACAGGAAAGAAAGAATAAAATATGAAGTTCTAATAAATGAGAAGTTGAATGATTGATCGCAGATAAATGAGGCCTTGTGAATTGTAATACTTAGAGTCTGAATAAACTTTATTTACTCTGTTTAAACGGAATATAAATAGTACGTGGAGTGCTGCATTTATTTAATTATATTGAATAATTGAAAGGATTTACTTTTTCTTTGCTATTTCCACTTGGTTTCGATGCCCAAGATTTATTTCAGAATTTTACATACATTAAAGAACCGATTAAAAGTGTAGTATTATAATGTAAACTTTTCTTTAGATATCCTGTATTTTAAATTAACAAATAAAATTTAGAAATTTAAATTTCCCGCCCTAATTTTCGTTCCACACTTAAACATAGCCTATGAATATCTTCGTTCTATTGTAGCGTGAAATTTAAAGATTATATCATACAGTAAATTAAAAAATTTCAGAAATTTATAAAATGAAATGAATAAAATGGACATGAAATGTAGACTGTAGGGAAGATTGATGAATCGATGCAGATAATCTGGAAATAGTGCATTTTCCTTGGCAGGAAATGCTCTACGAGTGTTAATAATTTATCGCTTTATCTAGTCAGAAATAATAGAGCTGTGTTTCCGATTCAGTGTTTCATTTAGTAGATTTGATCAATGACTGTATTTAGTCTTCTGGATAATCTTTGTCACACATCTCTCCCGCTTAAACAAAGATTACTTAATCGATATTTAGGAGGTAATATAATTTCTCATTGGAAAATAAAAATAGATAATTTTAGGGGGTTGGGTCGCATCGTAGAGTCACGGGACCAATTTATTCTAAAAGATTTTTTTTTTCTATAGCAATGTTTTTATAGTTCATTCTATAGTTATTTTTAATTTTAAAAAATTGATTTTTCGACTAACTTTTCAAATTATCTAATTTATCCTAATTTTCTTTATTTTTAAACAATTTCACTATTACCGGTTTATGATAATTGTATACTTTACCATCCGCTTGGGTATGACACCGGCAGTTTCACTTATCCGCGCTCTGCTTTACCGACTGCAACCAAAATATCAACTCCTATTTGAACTCGTATTCGTATTGAATTCCAGATTCAACTATTTTCCGTCGGATGGCGACACTTACCTGTTTTAAAATTGTTATTTTATTTTTTTTAATGATTTTTCTAGGAGTAAGCTGAATTCAATAATGTTAATTTTTGTAAAGAAAAATTAGATTAGAACTAAGAACTTTTTTATTCTGAATAAAATTTAAAAAAAAATAATTTGCCAGATAAAATACAAAAAGACATAAAAAGAACTTGAAGCATGTTCCGTTAATTTTTTAATAGCTTGGAATATTAATCTGATATTAATATCAAATGGTATTATGTTTTTTGGTTTACTATTCTTTTTACATTTTGTGAATATTTTAAATATTGATTTTCATGCTTTGAAAAAATTCTTTCTAGACCCACTGGGAATGGAACCTAGGTCTACGGATTGCCGGTATGATGCTCTACACACTAATCTGAGGTGAGGCGTATAAAATAATATTTTTAGCATTTAAACCCTTTTGGTCACGCAAAAAAAAGGCAGTTTTTAATGTTTGTTTATGCATATATTCAATATTATAAAGAATTTTATTAATTAAACTATACTTTTATGTTCTTTCAATACTAAAGTAACTAAAAATGCAAAGAATTTCAGGAATTTTAATGAAATATAAAAAAATGACGAGAAAAATAAAAAAAATCAGGTAGCCTATATATAGGCTTCGGTGACTGAAAGGGTTAAACACTGCGCACGAATACTAATCAATCAGATGTCAAACATAACGCATGCGCAGTGGTATCAAGTGCTCATAGCGAGAGAAGCTGCTCATCTTTAGGTTTTCATCTTTGGAGAGTTTATCATTGCGATAGTCAAGTGTACTAAAAAGGGAATTGCAAAAACAAAGGTAAGTTTCCAAAAAATATTTTTCCTCTTCATTTTGCTGTACTTACTCCCTTTTTAAAAAAGGAAATTATGAAGAGAATATTCATAGATTGGCAAACAACTTTTTTCCTAGTGGATAAAAAAATCCATCTTGATAAAATATTGCTACTATGTCATAAATTAGTTCTGATCCAGAAAATAAACCGGAGGCGTAAAAAATTTATCAAAACAGTCATGGACGGATAATTAGTTACGATGATTAAGATTTAAAGTAATAACGTTCCGTTAATTTTTTGAATAGCGTGGAATATTAATATCAAATGGTGTTATATTATTCTTTACCAAAAATTACATTAACTACTAATTTCCTTTATTAAAGTAATTTTTAAACAAAATTTTATTGAATTGTGAAATAGAAATGGCGTAAAGTGAGTTTATCGAGACGTATAGGGCGTAAACAGTTGGTTTGGAGCATCGGTGTTTTCTTTATACCTCGTTAATTTCGAATAAGGTACTTCACGTCAAGCCCGGAGCCCCGATACTCAGTATTTTTGCAATTCCACGCGGATAGGCGCAACAGGCGGCTTTTCCCACATACACGCTCCAAGAGCCCAGCGAACTTGCCTAACGTAATACGCACATACACCCGCGTACAACCAGGAGGCAAATGCATTCGCTGAATTTGCTCTCTACTCACATAACCCACCTACACACGAATAATTCGTTGATATAGAGAGTGTGTGCATATATTTATGCGCATAGATATCGCATTGCTGTGATAGGCGATCGTAACGTAAACTCCGATTCACCCTTCAGGCAAAGAGGCCAATATAAGTCTCCTCCTACTACCCGATTCAAAACAAACGCTACATTGCTTTGAAAATAACACCACACCATCTCTGTTTCAAAATGTTTCTGCTCTTTCCCGTTCCTCCATCTAAAAACAATATTATTAGACAAAGTTTTTAATGTTTCATCAGAACTCTTTAAAGTTCTTTGGGAAATTAGGTTCCTAATCGAATTGTAAATTACAGCGATATTAGCGTCATCTATGGGCAATTTAGTTGAACCACGTGGTGTAAATAAGGAAATTTGATAATTAATTAACTAATTAGTGAAGAACTACTAAACGGGTTTGGATATTCTTAAAGTAGTGTAACCAAATATAACTAATTATAACATATTTTTTAATTGAAAACATTGAACAATGGTGGTAAAAAGTGGAAAGGGGTGTAGTTGGGTCACAAGCCACAAGGCGGCGCTGATATAACATTTTTTCACCTATATCGAGATGCGCATCAAGGTTGATATATCTTTGATATTTAAAAATGAATAATTTTATATTTGTAAATTAAACAAGATATTTTAACCATCTACAGCCATATGTATAAATATTAGCTTAATTTTTTTGGCAATATATTTATAGTCACCCTATAATTACTAATAAAAGTCATTGTTTTCTTATCTAATATTTTAACCACTAATTATGCGGAATTGGACTAAAAGTCGAAAGATTTTACATGAAATTGACTTAATTAAAAACTTTAAGAAGAAAGTTCGAGATTTATAACTCCCTTAATTTCTTTCCCTTTCATTATTAAATTCCGCTCTATCGATTTCACAAAAGCTGCCGTGAAAGATTGCAATCAATTCTCTTTTTCAAATTGCAAACACAATAGTTTCGGGAGTGTAACACTTGCTTCTCGAAATTTATTTATTCGTCTGAAATCAAACCACATATTGTCCTCTGCTTGATGTGCGCAATCTGGTTTTGACAAGCTCTCAAAACCAAATGTCGCTTTTCGCTGTAGTAATGAAAATAGGAAGAGTAAAACCAGAATCACATGTGGCAGAAGACACGATATTGAAAAGTTGACCCTGCTATTGAAATAATTCTTAGGAAAACTGTCTTTTGTATTTTCTTCCCTCATTCGAATTCCTAATATTGCTTATTCTTGAAGATATTCGAGGCTGAAAACAATTTGAAGAGTCAGCAAAATGCGATTCATATTTTCGTCTTTCAGTGACGAATGTTTTTTCCTTTCTTTTTTTTTTGAGTCTTAGCCATACGTAGCACAAGTAATCTGCCAAGGGAGTCTTCTTAAGTCCCGAAGACTCTACGGTGCGTAACCAAAAAGGGTTTCTACCTCCGGTTCTTACTTTCGGGTAAGCCGATATGCATTCATTATAATAAGAAATGGAAGTGTCGAGTGAAAAGTTTGAGCGAGCCGCGGCTTATCAACTTTCTCCGAGTTTTATATTATTTAAGAGAATTCTCAGCCTCTTCAGACTTTTGCTTCCCGCACTCTGCTTCCTCAGTCCCCTTTCCATCTTGTTTTCTTCTCGTCTTCTTTCTCGCGCTCTTGTCTTTTCCCTGATATTGTCCTCTGTTATTTACCCTCTTTTTTCTTTATCTTCGAGTTGGAGCTCCGTGTAAGCGCAGGAAATGCCTCGCTGGAAAAGTTGGACAAAGTTTACACTTGCCGACGCAAAGGCGGAGGTGCAAGGCATTCAAAGTTTCCGAAATGCCATTACCATATTTATTTGTCGCTCAAAGTACTTCATTCACGCACTGACAAACATTATCAATCGATTTTACCCTCTAGTTCAAATTTTACGCGTGAAGTTTCTTCTAATGGGGTCAATATGGTTGGATATGTACTTGAGAGTCTAAATTTAAATATAATAGGGGTCAGAATTTGAGATAAAGTAACTTGTCTGTGAAATAAAAGTGCTGTAATGTGCATGAGTTCCTACCATCCGGGGGTAGAAAGATGATCTTAGATGTTTTAATACAGTTCATCAGTGGTTGGATCATGTTCATTTATAAATCATGACCATGAATGGTTGGATCATTTTGGATGGATCATGGTCATCAGGGTCTGCATTATTGCCATTAATCGCTGCTCTTTTGTCATCTGTTGATGGATTATGGTCATCAGTGAGGTTCATAGTCATCCGAGCAGATCATGGTCATCAGTGGTTGCAACATTTTCATCAGTGATTGGGTCATAGCAGTCATTGTTTGGATCAAGGTCACCAGTGGTTGGATTGCGGTCACAAACAGTTTCATCAAGATAATACATTATTGTATCTTGCTCGTCAATGATTGCATATAATTGTCATCAGTGGACAGACCATAATTATCAGTGCTTAGATCACGGTCATCAGTGGTTGCATCATGGTTATCAGCGTTGGGTGATGGTCATCGGTGGTTGAGTCATAGTTATCAGTGGTGGATGATGGTAATCAGTGGTTGAATCATAACCAACGGTGGTTGTATCACAGTCATCTGTAAGCAGATCATGGTCATCAGTGGTTGCTCTTTTGTCATCTGTGGATGGAATATATTCATCAATGGTGGTTTGTAGTCATCCCACGAGTCTATAACCACGGTTACCAGTGGTTGCATCATGGTTATCAGTGGTGGGTGATGGTCATCAGTGGTTGGGTATAGTTATTAGTAATTGGGTAATGGGTCAAGGTCATCAGTGGTTTGATTATAGCCATCGATCACGGTGACAAACAGTTTAATAAAGATAATGCATTATGTGGTCTTGTTCGTCAATGGTTGAATAATTGTCATCAGTAAATAGACGATAGTTATCAGTCCTTGGATCACGGTCATCAGTGGTTGGATCATAGCCATCGGTGGTTGTATCACAGTCATCAGTGATTCCTATGTTGCCATCTGTGGATGGATTATGGTCATCAATGGTGGTTTATAGTCATCCAAACGAGTGTATGTAGTATGGTTGTCAGTATTGCACCATGGGTATCATTGGTGGATGATGGTTGTCAGTGTTTGGGCCATAGTTATCAGTTGTGAATAATGGTCATCAGTGGTTGCATCATTGCCACAGTGGTTGCTCTTTTGTCATCTGTGGATAGATCATGGTTATAAGTCGTTGGATCATAGTGATTAGATCAAGGTCACCAGTAGCTGGATCGTGGTTACAAATGGTTCAATCATGATGATTGCATTATTGGATCATGATCATCTACGGTTGGATAATTGTTATCAGTGGACAGATCATTACATCAATAGTCGGATCATAATCATCTATATCGTTATCCAGACTGTCTATTTTATTTCTATGACGTATTTTTATCAATGTTATTTTGATAATAGGAGGTGTGGCTGGCTATATTGGCGCAATAGGCGTGGTAATTATTGAAAAGAAGGCATGATTGATGTCAGTGGCTGATTTATTTATATCAGATCCATTTCGTAATTTTGAGGACGGTAAGCAATTCTTTTGGAAAATCTGGGAAAACGTGACGTTTTTTTCATAGAAGCGGGGACTATGTTTCATCTGAAATTCTTAAGGAACGTCTTCTTACTTTTCGCGTATCGCGTAAAATTTTTTTGCGATCTAGGCGCTGTGCACAACGGACAACATACTGGTTCGTTCGATGCATTATGCATGCCTTCGCAGATTAGAAACGGTGCTTCGAGTGTAGAGCGGTAGTGGTTTTATATCGGGGAAGACGCTTCTCAAAGTAAACCACGCCTCGTAAGGGTGGGATTCACTCTTCCGGAAGAAGAGCGAGTAAGCTTGCTTCTCGGTGAACTTGACATATTTTATTGCTTTTTCCTTCCGCCCCCTCTATGACTTTCTTCTGTCGAATGTCTTATTGTCTCCCTATAAATAACGTTCGATTAAGAAAGGCATAAAATATCACAAGAGATGCATCCTTGAAATCGGCGGATTCGGAATCTGAGATTGGAATAAAATATGATAGACTTGTTTATCGTAAATCCTGACTTTGTCAGATCATCTATTTAGCTCACGTCTTTTATTCTCAATAAAATCCAAGGCATTCAAATCGCAGATCACGTTTCCGATGAAGTGATGTAATTTCAGTTGACTCTGAAAGAGAATCGGGTCATTACAGAGTCAAAGGTCCGAGGATTGACGTGTTGGATACAGGGAATATTCTATACACCCTGTGTTGGAGTTATACCGCAAAGATAGGGTACTTAAGTAATGCGATGGGGAAAATGTCGAAGAAAGATGAGAGACGGGTGGTTTGGGGTTGTTTGCGAGGTGAGACGTACGTTGATCCTCGGTTGATGCGACGCTTTATCCCTAGGGATCGTCGATCGATCCATCATGGCTCTCATCATATCCGTGCCAAAACGTCGCCCTTGCCAACCATTCGACGTGTATTCCTTGGTACCAGTCACTATCAGCGTCATCTTCGTGTCTCCTTACACAACCTGAATAGTGAATACCTAGAGGCATTTTTTTTTTATCCCAAGGTGATCTTTACCATTTTTCAACGCTAAAAATGTCAGGTTTTATTAGAAATACTTCACGTGTCATTGTTCTTTTATATAATTTGTTAACATCCGTAAATTGTTATTCTGGGGCGTGGCCATCAATTTTTAGATCCTCGTTATCAATTACACAGGCACAGAAAAAAAGGTCCTATTCCTCGAATCAGAATAGTGCATCTTTATGTTTTTTTGGTCGCTGAATCAGAATCCGGTGTCCGTTTGATTCGACAAAGTCAAATTGAAGGTCATTTCAAGGTAAAATGTGTTTATTCTGCCAAAAATGAATTTTTGACTGCCGATTCTTAAAGAACGAGAAATTTTACGCCGAAAACATAAATGTGAAGACACATTTTTTTTATTTTTGCAATTTTCATATGAACCCTCCATACAATAGAATCTGCAGTCAAAAATTCATTTTTGGCAGAATAAATACATTTATAGAACATGTTCAGAACAAATTACTAATAGGCGCGGTCATTCTTCTAAAGTGGGCGTGGTCACCTGTTCTAAATATTATATTCTGGGTGTGTCTCTAAGTATTGGGAGTGTCCAGAATAATTTACTAATAGCCGTGGTCATTGTTGAACAGTGGGCGTGGTAATCTTTCTTAAATATTAAATTACGGGCGTATTTACAAATAAGAGAGTCCTAGCATTGTTATTGGGGAATGTGGTAATTAATTTTTCTGTAAAATTAGAACCTTCGGACACCAATTATTATTATGGGCATGTCTCTAAGTGTTGACATTGTCTGGAACAAATTAGTAATGGGCGTGGCCAGGGTTCAAAAGTGGGCGTGGTAACTTGTTAGGAATATGATATTATGGGCGTATCTAGGAATAAGTTGGTCCTGACATGGTTATTAGGGATCTTGGTCATTAATTCTGCTGTAGAATTAGGGACTTTTGCCTACAATTATTATTGTTATGATTATTGGGGGCGTGTCCTTAAATGTTCAGCATGAGGAGAGTCCAGAAAATATTACTAATAGGCGTGGTCACTATCCAAAATGGGCGTGATCCTGAAAATATTCTTTTATGAATGAATACATATTGAGTGAATTGAAATTGTAAGAATTTAAATATTCTTTTTAAAAGAAACGATTTGAAAGAGGTAAAATAAAAATGTAATTTCCAATAAAGCACGGTGCATAAAGTGTGAGAAATAAAAAAGGAAGAAGTAAGTATGAACGGTGAGGTATTGATAACATTATTATAAAAGCGGTTAAACGAGAGTTCGTATGCTTGGAGTGTAGGATCGCGGCAAAAGCGGAAAACGGCTCTATAAATGCGTTTACTTTGAGCTATAAAAGCGCTGGCACCGTGACGTATACGTAACTTGTAGGTATATATATGGACACATACACATGAATCTATGGATATGGAGTGGCGACGGGGTACGTCGAAGCACCGCTTTACCCGTAAAAGCCCTCTTTGAGGGATCCGTTTATTGGTTGCTAAACATCGATATATTGCTTTTGGGATCGCGCAAAGAGCCTGCCGGCACGTATACGTATCTATAACGACGCGCGAGCTTTTCCAAGCTTTTAGAAGTATCCCAATGTTGCACGTCGACCCGCATTTTTACCCAGTGAAATACACAAGCTGCATTTTCTCCATCCTCCATTTTCATTCCTCAAGTCTATTATATTTTCAATTCTATTCAGTAAAGCGGCGCGAAGAAAAAAAAACTGGCCGAAGAAATGAAATCATATGAATTTCTTTAAATATGAACGCAGCTTTAAAAGTTTTTTTTTATCTTCGTGTGTACAAACTTTAAACTACTTACTAACCAACCTTGTCAATAAACTGACTTTGTTTTGAATAAATCCAAATTCTTAACTATACTTTATATTGTCTATGGTCTGCTAGAAAGTGTCTTGTCGGTCACGTGTTGAATTCTTTTATTCTACACTATATCTGATTTCATTGTAAACTGAAGAGTTCTTATGTTAAAATAATGTCGGAGACAAATTGAAAGGTACATTATGTATATTTCTTAAATGTAGATTAAAATACATGTGCGATTTTATATATTGTGTGAATTTCTTTGTACGTGTGTTTCAGACGCCTTTCAGATCAGGCAATTTTAAATTCGCCATCTTAACTTTTATACGAATAAATAATTGTTCTGTATACTGATGCTAAATTTACTGGAGGTTTCGTGCGGCCTTCTGAATCCTTTTAAATATCATCATAATGTAATACCAGGAAGAGGGTTGAGAACTAAAATAAAGGAAAGAGATTTTTTGAGCGAAACGAGTGAGAAATAAGGTCGCTGTTAAATTCCCACGGATGCGAGGTACCTATAAAAGGTGCCTACTCGCGTTGCAACGTCACTTGCAGCCCTCCCATATTTTCCGATGCTTGAGTGAGGAAAAAGTTATGGCGCCTGGAGAAAAGAGTCTCTAGGCGCGAGCGAGTGGCCCGGGTTCTCTCCTTTTTCTCAAGGGTCTCTTGAATTCAACCAGAAGCTGATCCTCGATCTTCTCAGATCGTTAATCGGAACAAGGAGGTCGTTTCGCATCTTCTTCTTCGAAATGTCTCCAACAGATCTTCCGATTCCCTCAAAATACTTTTTATTACTCCACTTTTATCGCTCTTCACAAATATGCTTAAAAATTCTTTTCGGTAGCTTTATAAATTCCTTTTGAAATGTAATAGTCGTCCAATTAAAATTGTTCACCCAGATATTACTTTACTTGTTTATCTCAATTTTTAACTCGTGTTAAACAAAATTTAACTCGTGACTCTTACTCAGAAATCGGGGATCCTTTTCATCTTGAATTATCGATTTCTAGAGATACAGGAAAAGAAGAGTATGAGCTAAGGGAAAAAATAGTATAAAAATGGAAGCTCGACCGGAAATGGTTCGCTGGTTATTGAGCAGTGGGCAGTTTGTTTTTGAGTGTGTGAAAGCACATATGTGAGAGGGTAGCTCCCAAGATTGACCTGGCGCTCTCGTGTCTGCTTCATCGTTTTCTGGGAGAGAATCCAGAAAACTGGAGACCAGAATCTCATTGGTTGGTGAAACTCCAGGCTTCAACCAATCCTCTTTCGTTCTGATAACCGCGCCATTCGCCTCGTTCCGCCTCCTCAAGACGCGCTGTTATAACATGTATATATAGAAGCAGCATGGGGTGGCTATCCCTGTAACCACCCACCCCTACAAGCTTTGGCCGTCCTCTATTACACCCCTATATTGGAACTTTCAGACTTGCTGGTCATCCCTTTTTCAGATATAGTCCGCTCCCATAAATAAGACCAATTCTAATATCGAAGGACACTTTTAGATTTATTAAGTTTTTTTTATTCAGATTCAAAATAATTCTGGAAGCTTCCAGAATAATATAAATCCTTTTGGATTTATATTATAGCAGATCAAACTATTCCCAGTGTGGAATTCTATAAATTAAATTGAGTAACAAGTTTTTATTTCAGTTTATTAACAGTTTTTATTTCACAATTACAGAAATTATTTCAACATTAGTTTTATTATCAGTTTTTTCATGAGCCTCTTTTTTTAATGATTTACAATTTTATTTCTGTTGTAACGATCGGTTGCTGTAGAATGTAAGTGGCATAATGGATCAGCGGTTGGTTGACAAGATAAAGGACGCTGATAAGGTTTCTCCAGAACGAAGTCGTATGCGTGTCTGTAGTCACGTGACGCGTGTAATAACCGTAGCAAGGTTCTCGCACGCACCCCAGGAAATACAGTGGTAGGGTGGAAAAGTAGTGTCACGACAGGTGTTTCGATCTCTCGATTGGTCCTTCAGTCAGCAACCTGAAACATAAATTTTTTATCTCATTAGGATCTAGCTTTTATCTCATTTTTTTATATTATATGCTACATATGTATATTATTGTATAGGTACTATAAAGTACTACCCGGTTTATTAGTCGTTTTTGTTTTGATTTAGAAACCCGCATCTCAGCGGCCTACTTATGTCTGATTAAGAAATTAATTCCAATCCCGATTAAATCTGAATACATTTCCATCTTTCTTCAGCAATGTGCTTCTAATATATGGACCCTCGTGCCCCAGATTAACAAATTATTCTTTGCTGCTCAACAATTTGCAAACCCCTATCGCACGCACACTTGTTTTATAAATCAATCATATTTCTTGTCCTGATATATTATGAATTACGATCTTCAACCTTAATTATTTTCTACTCATTATGGGCTTCAAGACTTTTCAGCACCAATTAGTAAGTCCGCCAGATTTTATTTTTTCATCCGCTTCAGAAATTCCCGGCTGGAAATTGACCAGTTTTGTCTTTTTCTACTGTTGGAACTTTAACGGTGAACTGCGCATGCGTGGTTCGATATCTCGGACATGCGCAGTAGGCGGTGCTATCCGCCATTTGCAACAGTATTTTTGCAAAGTTATGGGACGTGTGGGACGTTTATAGCTTTAACTTCAATGGCCATAAGATTCAATTTTTTAATTTCCCTGACTTTCAGACAAATTTCCCTGACAAGTTATTATTGTAGAGATGAAAATAGATTGGCATGGATAGGTAAGGATACATTTGAATACATTTTTCCTTTCAATTTCAATCCTAAACATGACAATCTATTTCTACACCTTTTTTTATGTACAATAATCTCTTTCCTTCTGAATCCCAATATATCCCTTTCGCAATCTATTGTAGTGTCTATCTTTTTCAATCTCTACTTTCCTATCCATATCTATCCCTGGGTCTAATCATTTGAATCCTTATTTATCACTTTTAAAAGCTTATCCTTTTCAATCTTTACTAATCTATCTATGTCTATCGTTGTATATACATTTCAATCTTTTTCTATCTCTCTTGAAGTGTATCACCAAGCCTATCTATATCCTTTTCAATCACTACACTTCTATCCGTGTCTATTCTTAACATAATCATCTCAATCTTTTTCTATCTTTTTTACAATTTACTAGGAAGCCTATTCTTTTCAATCCATACCCTTATATCCACATCTATCCACGTATAATAACTTCAATCCTTCTCTATCTATTGAAGTAAACTATCGAGTCTATCCATTTCCATATAGGTTAGTGATTATACTGAGAGATTGAAAGGGATAGAGTTGGATAGACAAGAAATAAATGTAGCTATTAAAGATATGTTATAGATTTAACTACGAGACTGAATGAGATAGAGTTGAATAAACAAGGGATAGATTGGGATAGAGCTTTTTAGGGGTCTGATAGAGACAGGTTAGTAATTATACTGACAAATAGATTGAAGGGGATAGAAATGGATAGCCGAGGAATAAATGAGATTGAAGATATAAGGTTTAAAAAAGAGATTTAAAAAAGAGATTGAAGAAGATATAGTTGAATAAACAAGGGATAGATTGGGATAGAGCTTTTTTGGATGAGTGATGCTGTTTTTTACAACACAAAAAAAAATATTATTATGCATTTTCAAAGTTTTAAAACTAATAAGTTTAAAACTAAGGATAGAAAAAGATTGAAAATGGGAGATAGAAGGATATTCAAATTTTTCTTGGAAGAGATAAACTGAAGGTTAAAAAAAGAAAGAGAATATGTATAGAAAAAAATCAAATTTTTTGAGAAGGATAGAAAGAGATAGGAAAATATGGAGCCACAAAGATAGAAAAACTTAGGATGCAAAATGGGAGGAATAAAAAATCTCTATCCTTTTCTATCTGTTTACTTCCAACAGTAGAATGTTGGTTCTATCAATTGTAGCTTATGTCACACCTTATTTACGAAATATTTTCTATAATTCAATTTCTTTTTTATATTCTTCCACTGACAATGAACAAA
Source organism: Synergus japonicus (assembly GCA_900474275.1). Lineage (NCBI taxonomy): Eukaryota > Metazoa > Arthropoda > Insecta > Hymenoptera > Cynipidae > Synergus > Synergus japonicus. Next base: position 35,343 of record UCOH01006330.1, read on the forward strand.
ATGGAAAGCAAATGGGTTTCAATCGACCGAATGGTAAATTGGAAGCAAAGGGTTCTACATTCGACCCAATTTTGCGTGGATTTTAAATGAAACGCTTCCCATTTACCACGTAAAATTTGGTGGAATGTAGAATGTAGTCCTTTGCTTCCCATTTTGCCCAGTGAAAGAAAATACAAAAGAAATCAAAGTATGACAAGTATTTCGTAAATGAGGAATGACATAAGCTACAATTGACAGAATCAGTGGCACGAGGTGAACGAGGATCGTTTATATCAATGATCGATGAAATCAAAAAAGAAAAGGACACAATCGAGGAGGGTGTGACCCCTCATGTTTGGGGTTACAGGTCCTGTCTTATGGAGCGAAACCGAAATCAGGGTGAGAAAGACCTTGTTAAAGACCATGTTCAATGACAGTAAAGAATAGCTTTTTTGATATTACGAAATGAATCAAGCATGAAAAACTACACTTTATCCAAGCACAAAATATTGCTCAATAAAAATACTTTTCGTTCACTATAATGGAGATATTATATTTTTGTAAAGAAATTACCAAAATTTAAAGAAGCTTTATCGAAATATAAAAAAACTCTAACTCGAAAAAATTTCTTTTATTTTTTCTACTTTCTGGAAGAGGAGGGATTTCCTCTTTCTTCACCCTTCAGACTTCAGACTCTGAAACATTAAAGATACGAAAGTGGATTAAACCTGCAATCCAAACGAAAACACGAAGAAGCGCACAACCTGCAGTGACAGATCCGTTTCCTTAAATCACGATAAAGTGAAGTGGCATGAGGCAGCTATAAATCAGGAAATACGAGGTACCGAATTAGGAAATTGCCTGCTTAAAAACCGCAATGACGGTAATCCAGCAGCCAGAGCGAGGCCGGGCAAGCAGAAATAAAACTAAGCGGGGTGGAATAAAGCAGAATAAAATCAACATAATTCAATCGCCTCTGTCTTCCAAGATCAGCTCTTCCTACGAGGCTGATGAATGTTTCCTTCATATAACGGCTTCTTCCCAACTTTTAATTACGAACATCGGAAAACATACTTGAAAGAACAAGAATGCGAGAGGTATTGAAAAATTGGGAAAATCTCAGAGTTAAATATATAGATATATATAAATTCTCAGAGTTCTGACATGAGGAGCACCTTATTAATCTGAACCTATAATCAATGGGCAACGATAAATCGAATCATCGAATCGCGATGCGACTTCCCTTTTCCGGATGAATACGAAATCAGTGGATTCATCTCAGTGGATTCAACTCCCAACTATGGTATAAACGAAACTATCGCGATTGTGATTATCAATAACTGAATAGACAGTTTGGACGAATGGTTCATTGAGCAGAAGTTCCGCCTCAGAGCATTAATCATGTAATTAATTATGTAATCGCCAGCTAATTAACCTGTAATCTATACAAGCTGCCATGCGACAAAACGGTTCTATTCGACGTATGATCACTGACAATCCCGACTATAAATTTCTCACTCAATCAACCGAGTAATACAGCTAAATCAAGCTTCGCGATGTATAATCAGGGTGGCCACATGTCAGGGAAGTCAGAGAAAAGTCTGGGATATAAAGGTATGGATTAAAAAGGTTGGGCTTCATACTAGATTGTAAAAAGGATAGAAAATAATTGAGATGACTATACAAAGATAAAGACAGATAGAAAGATAAATATTGAAATGGATTAATTTGATAGTAGTGATTGAAAAGGATAGGCTTGGTAATATACTTCAAGAGGGATAGAAAAGGATTGAAAAGACTATACAGAGATAGAAATGAATAGGAATAGTAAAGATTGAAATGGATAGACTTGGTAGTATACTTAAAGAGAGAAAGAGAAGAATTGAAATTATTATACGTTGATAGATGTGGATATAAGGGTATGGATTGAAAAGAATAGGCTTGCTAGTAAATTGTAAAAAGGATAGAAAAAGATTGAGATGATTATGTTAAGGATAGACAAGGATAGAAGTGTAGTGATTGAAAAGAATACACTTGGTTATACACTTCAAGAGAGATAGGAAAGGACTAGAACACTATACGAGGATAGAATGGATAGACTTTATAGTATACTTCAAGAGAGATAGAGAAGGATTGAAATGGATAGGCTAGGTAATATACTTCAAGAGGGATAGGAAAGGATTGAGACTATAGAAGGATAGAAATGGATAGGAATGGTAAAGTATGAAATTGATAGACTTAGTAGTATACTTAAAGAAAGATAGAAGAAGATTGAAATGATTATACAAGGATAGATATGGATGATTAGACCAGGGATAGACATGGATAAGAAAGTAGGGATTGAAAAAGATAGTCGCTGCAATAAATTGCGAAAGGAATAGAAAAAGATTAGTGTGGATAGGCAAAGAATAAAGAAAGATTGACGCGGATAGATGGAGGATAGGAAATTATTGAGAAAGATAGACGATGGATACAGAAAGATTGAAAATATATTGAGATATTGAGATTGGCATATATAGAGATGGATACATCTGGTCATTTGGATTAATGTTTCCTCTGTATTTCAATCCTGAAGATTGAAAAAGATTCAAATAGATAGGACTTTCTATCTTTTTACTTCCAACACTGTCAGCTTCTGCACTAAGAAAACGACCAGACCAAAATTCTAATTATCCGGATAAATTAGCGACGATAAGCAATTATTTTGAACAATGTTTGTCGCCCCTTATCGGTTAAAAGCCAATCGCGGTGGTATCGATAAGCTTTTAAAATCCGATTATAATTTTGTTTATTCCCGGGCGTTAATTGCCGACAGGTGTTCATTTGTTGTATGTCCTGATCGGTATTTACGTGTCCGGTAAATCGAAGCAGGATGCATAAAAGCAAGCGAGAGAAACGATGGAACTTGTTAGGAAGGAATCAGAAATGGAAAAAGAATTCTGGTTTTCTTAATGAGAGTACAGAGTAAAGCTTTCTTTGCCCCGCGAGTTCAAAATCGGATTGCAGTCTTCTGTGGGGCTGCGGTGCCGTGTATACTTTTTTCCGGTAGGGCGGTCGCGCTGAAATGCTTCCTGTGTAAGTAAAAATCTAAAGTGACTACCGAGATCTAAGTTTTAATTAGTTTATCTTGGCCGCGTGGCTATTGAATATTTATAAGCCATTGCCAGGGAGAGAGGATCGTGGACGAAGGGACACACTCTTTCTTCCTTGGTGTCTTTCTCCGACGATATGGCTACTTCTCCAGGAAAGAGAAGGATAGAAAACTCGAGAAGGGAAGGGAACTCATTGAATATCGTGGCAATCAAGACACCGGCTGTTCTGCTTCTGTCATCTTGTCAAAACCTTTGTCAAGGGGTGATTTTCCTTTATTTTAGCCTATATTAAAAAATTCCAAATTCGGGACAACTTTCTGGCAGAAAATGTCTTATTCTTCGGATTAAAATTAAAATTCAGTAGATTCTGTACCCCTTTGCTTCCCATTTTGGTAAGGAACATAAGTAAGAACCCAACGTGTAAAATGTATCCTACGTATGTTCAGCGTCGTTATCGCGATCTTGATTTCGATATAATAGTCACTTTGTGACGGCAATCGTCTTCCGACACGCAAAACCATCACGCGGGTAGTACGTAATGTACATGCATGTAATGTACACACTTTAAAGAACTCATAGGGTTACACTGTGATACCTTAGGCATAATAAAGCCAGTAGCGACGATAGCCCTGATAAAAGTGAACGTTTAAGGGATAATAACAACAATTATTATAATAACAGTGTTCGCGTTGTTAAAATTAAGAGTGCTATTATAATAACGATGTTAGCTTTCGAAAATATTGAGCCTCTTGAGCTTTTGATGCATATTCGATGAAAAAAATACTCAATCTTTTTTTCGCTTATATTAGTGTTGTTCTGAGGGAATTTCAGGAAATAATATAATATAATATAATTTAGTGTCAAGTAAAGAGTCAATTAACACCAAAGGAGTCGATTTATGGAGGGTGAATTGTAGGATGGTTCTAACAGAATCCATAAGCGATATCCGGGAAAGTTAGGAGGCGCTAATGAGTGTTTCTGGGGATGCGATCCCAGAAGAATCCTTGGGGATTCTGAAGGTTGTACTTGAAACTCTTGAGCTACCCTCACTGACCAGTGAAACCCTTCCCATTTACATAACGAAATTCGCACAGCCTCTAACACTATAATACTATACTTTCAATTTAAATGACTTTCTCAAATTATTTAAATAATCACATTTAGATTTCCGAAAAGAACAATTTTTAACATTCTAATTATTCGAAATATTCTAAATAATAATCTGAAATTGTCTTTCGAGAAATAGATTCCAAAAATAAGCCCTCGAGATTTCGTTCTTTGTTATTTCAATTCGGCACTTGTGTATCCTTTTTTACACTTTCTGCCTCTCATTCTGGCGCGACTTATTTTTTTTTTTTTTTCTTTCGAAGAGGTTTACTT